>PVKE010024211.1:0-23973 GCA_004027555.1 Craseonycteris thonglongyai | reverse complement strand
TGGCTCACTGGGTAAAGTGCTCGCTTTGAAGCCCCAAGGACAGAGGATCGAATCCCGGCCCTGGCCCGTGCGGACCCACATGCTGAACTGGGGTGTGCTTCCAGTTCAGTTCTTCCCAGGATCTATGCGGGAGGCTCCCGGCCCAGTTCCTGCTCTGCGCAGCCCCGTGCCCACCTGTGGAGTGAAACTATATGGAAAAGTAATGTCAATTATGGAGACTGCTCTGGGCCCTCCCCCTTCTCTTTGTCTGTCTCTGTCTCTGTTTCTCTCTGTCAAAAATCAATTAAATAAATCTTAAAATATCACCCTTTCTTTTCTTTTGCCTTCCACACCCTTCCTCCAATAAAAACTTTCTATTTTGTGCCCTCGGACAGCGCCCTTCTACTTGCTGAATGGGATGCTGCCCAATTCACTAACTGCTTAATAAAGCCAAGTAGGTCTTCAAATGTGCTCATTGAATTTTGTTTTTTTAACAGCAGAAAATAAATGTAAACACTGAGATTTGAAAATTTCATCTGAGTCATATGATTTTAATTTAAAATATATATTGGGGAAGCCGGGATGGCTCAGTGGGTTAAGCGCTCACTTTGTAGCCCCGGGGACTGAGGATCGAATCCCCGCCCCAGCCTGTGCGAACCCATATGCTGAACTGGGAAGTTCCCCCAGTTCAGTTCTCTCTCTGTCTCTGTCTCTGTCTCTGTATCTCTCTCTCTCTCTCTCTCAAAAAAATAAAATAAAATAAAATTATAAAATTATAATATATATATATATATATAAGATTTTAAAAATTGTTTCTGACAGAGAAAGAGAGAGATGGAGAGGACAGGGAGAAGGAGGAGGGCCTAGAGCAGTCTCCATAGCTGTTCATCATTAGTTTTTGATATAGTTTCATTCCACAGGTGGGCTTGGGTCTGCGCAGGGCAGGAACCAGGCAGGGGTTCCTCATGGGAGGCTCATCCCTGCGAGCTGGGGGCCTCCTATATGGTAAGCTCACCCCAGAGAGAACTGAACTGAGGGTACACCCCAGTTCAGCATATGGGTCTGACAAGCTGGGGCGGGATACAATCCTCCATTCTCGGACCCCAAGACTGCAGGATGAACGCTCAACCTGCTGAGCCATCCCTGCATCCCCAAAATATGACTTTTATTTTTACTAAAAATCAATCTTCTGGCTAGTATAATATTAACATACTCTTAGGAAACATACAAATTTTCTTTTGTCTTTACGTGATATTTTTCCTAAGAATCAATTGTTAGAAGAAAAATATTAAATGTTACAAATACTGAAGATGTGCATTCTTATACTACTGTATGAAATTCTAGGTTGTGTTTTGCTTTCATAGTATATCTTGTCTAAAGAAATTAGTTGCTTACAAAGAACTTCTTTAAAAATTCTTCTTTGCTTCTGAGATGAAGCTCTTTACTTGAAATATACTTGCCCAAAGCATGTAAATAGAAACAGTGGCAGTTCTTTCCATGTGATTTGCCAAAGGGGTGTTAAGAAGTTTCTCTGTTTTTTCTGTATGTGTGATTTGAAAAGGAGTGCTAAATTGCTGAAGGAAATTAACATGGAGGGAAAAAATGGAATTCTACACTTTGCAGTCTTTGAGCAATTTCTGAGCCCTAAATTGTACCCAGTTAAGCTAAAAATCCAGTTGTTGATAAAGGATAGACTTGTTGGGAATGAGGAAAAAAGAAACAACAAATTAAAACTATTGAGTTCAATATTTTCAGCCAAAATGGAAACACTTATCATATACTTAAGGGAAGCAGAAAAATTTAAAGGGTGGGATAAGTAGTTATCTGAGGGTCTTTTCATTTTGAGGAGTAGCTTTGAAATTGCATTTCTTTTGTTCTTATATTATAAAAGCCATAATAGAATAATATTCAGAAAGCATAGAAAAACAGAAAGAAAAAATAACCTTGTTCACAGGCCCAGGTCCCAAACAACAACCACTGTAATAATTTTGGTGTATTTCCTTCCTTCCAGTAACCAAACACTTGTAATAAGATGGCTTCTTTCAAAACACACACAAACAAACCTGTTTTGTAAAACTGTTTGCCAGTTCTGAGTGGTGGGTAGAGCTTTTGGTCTTGAAGAGCAATTGATATTCATTTATTTTGTTTTTCAAAATTCAGGGAAGAATCAATTTTTGATATGCATTCAGTTTGAGCAATTTCATATAAAAGAAGGAAATCTTAGACTGTCCAATTGACTACTGATAGACATTTGTCAGTGCTTAAAAGTAACCCCCTCCCCCCAGCCCCCTCAAGTGTCCCAGCCTTCTAAAATGGAGATTGCTCAACTCAAATATTGAATCTGGCTTTCTTCTTCCTGATCCTCCCCAAACATCATCACCCCAAGTCACAGTCATTTCACTTAGCTTTCCACATTTGTTTTCTGATCTGATCATACATAGATACTTCAGTGAAATCATAGGCCCAACCTGAATACATCACCTGGATCCCCATGATACGATCCTCATGGAACACAAAGAAACACAATGCGTGCAGCCTATGGACACACGCCAAGTGTCCTCCCCAAATGCAAATGACTCCAATACTCTGGACCTCGCCACTTGAGAGTAACTGTCCTGATGTCACAGAGGAGTTCAATGGCCTGGGCTTATCTCCACGATGAAAATGGGACACAGAGAGGCAAAGTTTGAATCACAAATCCATAGGAATTGCCAAAAAAGAGGTTCTGGGTTTATACTGCAGGAAAGAACTCAAGGACCCATGAATAAGTCAAGCAAGCAGAGGATTTATTAGAAAAAAGGCAGATAGTACACTCCCAAAATTGTAGGTGTGGGCAGGCCAGGAGAAGAGCAACTAAACCAAAGAACAAAGAGGTTTAGGATTTTATTAGAATGAGGGTGCAAAATATTCAAGATTAGTGGTGGCCTTTTAGGTGTTCTCAGGCACGACCTCGCTGACCACGTCTTCCTGTCAGGAGGAAGGATTTTGTTCATATTTGGCTCTTGTCAGAACTGTCATGGCTACAGGGGGTGGAGAATTTTCCTTGCCCACAATGCTAATAGTATTATAATCCATTACAATTAGCTAAACTGAAGCTTGAAGGGCAAGATGGCATCCTGGATCTGCCCTTAGTCACCAAAATCTAGCTCTGGCCAGTATGGTAGCTAGACTTTCTCTTAAGAATAACGTCAGGGAAGCCGGGGTGGCTCGATGGCTCAGTGGGTTAGGCGCTCGCTTTGCAGCGCTGGGGACTGAGGATCGAATCCCAGCCCCGGCCCGTGCGGAACCATATGCTGAACTGGGGAGTTTCCCCAGTTCAGTTCTCTCTTTGTCTCTGTCTCTCTCTCTCTCTGTCTCTCTCTCTCTCTCTGTCAAAAACAATAAAATAAATAAATAAATAAATAAAGCTTAAAAAAAAAGAATGACGTCACCTCCTCCTTTGTTTCCCCTTTCATCCTCTTTCCCTTCTTTCCCCATCTCTCCCTGTGGTCCTATTCTTTCTTCCTATGGTAACGTAGCAACAGGTAAAAGTTAGATAATAAAATTAACCTCCTAAAATCTTGTTTTAGAGGAATTCAGAATATCGTCACATCTCTCTTCAAAATAGCCTTATGAGGTTGTTGAGAATCAGAAGTGATATCTCTCACATATGAGAAAATTGGAGTTTTATGAAGTCCAAACATTAGACTAGAACAGGGGTCTCCAAATTACTGTCCGCAGGCCGGATGTGGCCCACGAGGCCCTCTCATCTGGCCCATGGAGACCTTTTTATCTGAATAAAATAATATTAAATTAATTAAAAACAACATCTATGTTTTGATTCTTTTTTATTTGGACCTCTAGTGTGTAATTGGCCCCCAAACTTCTGTTTGATATTTAATGCAGCGGGCTGAAAAGTTTGGAGACCCTTGGACTAGAACGTTGACCCCTAAATCTGATGAAACAATGTGTATTTGGATTGGCTTTCAACAGGCGATGCTGATGTGGCATACAAAGTCCATTTCCTCGTATATAACCTGACAAGAAAGGAAAGACATTTGACACATAAAACGTTACTAACATTTTAGGTGTATGTGTGCCTAATCACCAGGACAATATGGCTGAGAGTTTACAGAGCTGGGTGAGCACGAAGAGCAAGGTAGATGCGGAAACTGGGCAGGACTTTGTGAAACTAGGCTTTGGATTTGGGGATGCAAGAATTTATAATCTTCACTTGTTAATAGGAACAGAAGAAGGAAAAAACAAAAACCAAAACCACAACAACAACCTCAGAGTAGTTCAATCTAATGTTAACTGAGAGACTGAAAAAGATGAGAGGAAAAATGTAGTCCTAAAGGGACAGCTTTTATAACAGTCAGAAAGTATTTACACTGTTATTTGAAAGAGGGGTTAAATTTATGTTATAAAACTTCCAACTAGAAAAAAGATATTTTAGTGAGAAAAACAATGTAGTTTATCTTTAAGCATTCCCCAATGCAGATTGGTCATACTTTGAGGTAGTTTAGAAAACATTCCTACGGTGAAAGGTAGTTTAGAGGAGACAACCCTTTCTTTGCAAAGTTCCCTGAGACCGTAGTATATATTGTGATGAAATGCTCAGAATATCCACAGAAGTATAAATATAATGTCTGATACTGACTCTCCACGAGGGAGAAAATGAAATGCCATGTCTGTGCCATTGGGCAACCCAAACCTGGACTTTGCCACCTTTACCCTAGGATACCCAGAGTGAGATGCCGTTTGGCTGTTGAAAGCTTTCTCATGGAAGAAAAGAAGCAAAGAGCTGAGCTGGCCCACAGAAGGATAGTGGGTGTGAAGGCAGCCGCTGGAAGACACAGCCCTTCCTCATGAGGCACCATAGAGAGATTGTATCTAAGGAATTCCAGCGATTTGTCACATTTTAGAACTGGAGATACTGTCTCATAAAGTTATCTGGTCTAGGGTCTGCTTATCAAAGACCGGGAAATTCTACAGCTGTCACTAAGTGGCTCTTCTCTCTGTTCAGCTCCTTAACAGAGTTTTATTTGATGTCTGATCTCTATAGCTCTTCATTAATTCACCAATTAGCAAAATTTATAGGACAGCTACTTTATTCCAGGCTCTGTGCTACCAATGGGGATAAGATGCTGAGTAAAAAAGATTGAACCTCATAAAAACTATAAGCAAATCAGAGACAGATATAGGCATTAATAAAATAATATATAAATAAAAATATGAGTGAGACTATGTTATAATTTCATGAGGGAAAAATCACAGGATAATATGAAGATGTGTTTGACAAGCCTGACCAAATCTCAGGTAATCAAGAAAGACTTCCTGGAGGCAGCAATATACCGCCTCAAAGCTGAAGGGAATGTACTGAGAGCACTGGAGGTGGGCAAGGGAGAGAGGCCAGCATGCCGAATGACCTGGAACACAAAGGAACGTGATGCACATTGAATGCACTGCTGGGACTGAGAGGAGGGCCAGGAGGCTGGAGAAAGAATATGAAGGGGCAGCCTGTGAGAGAGAGAGACAAGGTTCCAGAGATCGGTGAGGGACCAGTCAGGAGTAGCCTTTTCACTTGAGCAAAATAAGGAAGGTTAAGGAGATGACAGTAGGTGGGGCCAGGAAGTAAGTGGTGGTGAAGACAAGGGGCTGGACTGGAGAATTATTTTATTTAGGTTATAAAATCAAGCCTTTGGTGATGATTGAAACTTGGGAGTAGAAGAGGACAGGGTATTAATAATGACTTTCCATTTTCTGATTATGCATTTGGATGAATGGTGGTGCTGTTTCCTGGGATGGAAAACTCTAAAGACCGAATTTGGGAGACTATCATAGATTTTATTTGGGCATATTGATTTGAGGTTGCTTTGAGACATCCAAATGAAGATAAGGTTTTATTGTTGTTTACTTGTATGATTAGAATCCTTAGCCAATACATGGATTAAATACTGCTATCTTAAACTCCTTGAAATTGCTCAAATAATTTGGTAAAGAGAACCTCAGTACAATCTCTGCCCTGAAAAAATAGCCAACAAACAAGTAATAATAGTTTGAAAGTCATTGGGTAATCAGATCTTTCTTCAATTACATTCATTCATTTATTCATACATATTCATTCAACTATCGTATATTAAATAAATAGCTATTGTAATTGTAGTCTAATAAATATTACACAATTGACCTGTAAAAGCTGTCTTGACTTTCAGATGACTTATGTAAGAGAGAGTATGTGTGTGTGTGCATGCACACATGTGTGTGTAATTCTACTCACTAAAATATGCACTCATGCCGTATTCTGAAATAAAATATATTTAACACATTAATATTTTACCGAATATCTGTGAAAGACCTAAGTCTTTTTTTTTAGAAATCAGTGTGCTTTCCTTAATGGGAAGATTTAATTCCAAAGCTTCAGATACCTGTTTTAATTGTGCCTTTTAACTTAAAAGTGAATATATAATTTAGTTGCTGCTGGGTTATTCACATCTGCCCTCCCCAAGATGCAGTATCTAACAGCCAAACACTCCACAAAGCACTTCTACACCCATTCGTATCAGGCCACTATTTGCTAACAAACCCTGAACGGTTTTCATGGGTAATGGGCTGACGTATCCTCCTTGACACATGGCACGTAGAAACATGCTTGACTCACTCTTGCAGCCCTCTGGGCAGTTCAGGACTGCAGACATCCACAGCCAGGCCCGCTATGCTGAGCAGGTGCCTCCTGGAACCGGTGGTGATATGATTTGTGCATTTGGAATCCAGGGGCTCATAAAGTGGAGTAATGTGAACACTGTCCAAAAGCTTATGAACTTGTCAATGTACGCATTGCTCATTTTTACATGTGGATGAGCTCGTTGTGGTCTTTGATGTAGCATTCATGGGGGGCCTGGGGAAAGCATGCAGGAGAAATTACCTGTGCTTGGGTCTTGGAAAGAAAACCATATGTGTTCAGACTTAGCAATGCATCTACATTTGACCTTTTCATTTTATCAAAACACATTGAAAAGTATTTTAGATAGATCAACTATATTTTGGCAGGAAGGCTCAAATATTAGGCATTTGGGTTTTTGTAGTAATCTTTTTTTATTTGATAATTTATGTATACAATGGCTTTCAACCTCTAACCCCAGAATACATGTCACACAATTGTCATCATTCTTTAGAAATACCTAGATTTGGAGAAAAGAAAGTTCTCATTACACAAGCATATGTTTTGAAGTACTCCAACCTCTGCCCCTGCACAGCCTTCTGAGCAGCCTAGGCCCTTGCTTCACTAGCAGTGACCAGGTGTGGGACTCGGTGTACCAGAACCAGGAAGGGGGTGGGGCACAGAACTGAGAATTCGGGGAAAAGCTGGAAGGCTGATATGCATTTTAAAAAGATCATGCAGCCATTTTATAGGAGGAAGATCTAGAAGAGCCAGAATGGATTTTCAGGGACAGAGGCAAAGATAGAAGTAGTTCTCCCGAGGCTGGGGGAACTTCAAGGAAAGAAACATCTCAAGAGAATTTTTTTTTTTAATTTGCCATGAGTTGCAAGGCAGATTTCTCACTTTCACTTTCTTGCCTCTTATGGAGAATTTAGGAGTTAAGACTGGGGCTTAGTATCCATGTTTCTTTTGATGAAAAAGATAGTAGGGGGAATAAAAGAAGTAGGATCATTCGAGATTCATCTCCCATTCTAGGGGGTTAAGAGGAGTGCTACAAAAATTTAAATTACTCCAACATTTAGAAGTGTGTCAAAAGCACTTGTTAATCACAGACAGAAGATAGATGTGCACAGACATGCACATACACCATACTCCCAGGTAACTCCATCTTTTATCTTCTATTCAAGAAGGCAACTTATAGTGTGTGTGACTGAGAGAGATGAGAATTTAGGAAAAGCCCTGATTCTACTCTCACTTATGAAAATAGTGTCTTATTCACAAATTTCAGTATTTGAACCACTTTGAGCAATATGTAAAACAATGTAGCATCGTGGCTTAGAATTAGGTTTTGGAGCCAGATTGTCTGAGCCTGAACCCCCTCTCTATCTCTTCCCAGTCAGGAGACATTGGGTGGTTATTTTACCTGGCAGAGTCTGTATTTCCTTACCTCTATAATAGCTGTTGTGAGGTTTAAAAAGCTACTGTGTATAATTGATCTTTAGCACTACACATATGGCAGAGTAAAAATTAATAAAGGTTTTCTATAATTATTTTTAGCAATAAATTACTTGGGAAACATCTCACAACTGATAATAAGCCAGGAAGTCATAATATGCAACTGTAGGCAGGCCTGAGGTTGTTCTTTAAAAAAATATATTTATTTTATTGTTTGAGAGAAGGTATAAGAGAGAGACAGAGAGAGAGAGATAGAGAGAGAGAAGGGGGGAGGGCTCAGAGCAGTCTCCATAGTTGTACATCATTAGTTTTTCTTTGTTTGTTTTTTTTTTGACATAGTTTCATTCCACAAACATGGATGTGGGGCCACATGGGGCAGAACCGAACTGGGGATCTCCCTCATGGGAGGCAAGAACCTTCACTGCCATCCTGGTGGCTTCCAGTTGCACCATAGCTCAGCATGTGGGTTTCCACGGGCTGTGGATGGGATTTGATCCCTGGACCTCACAATTGCAAGGCAAGCACTCAATCACTGAGCTATCCCAGCATCAATTCCTTCTTTATTTTTTTTTTAATCAGGTTTTAATTTTATTATGTTTCTCAGAATTTAATTTTATTGCTTCACCATCAACTAGAATTTATTATGTACCCATATCACTTTATCCTGTGGTTAGCACTTCACAGAGGAAGCTAAAGAGATCATATGCTTAGTCTCAGGAAACGACAGCATTAAATGGGCAACACTGACCGAGATTAACATTCAATATATGTGCATATACTAAATATATACATAAATTGTGTGTGTGTGTGTGTGTGTGTACATATATATAATGCAGTATTAAAAGAAACATTTTTATCAATAGTGAAAAATATGATGTAATTTGACAGTTTTTAGTAGCAAAAATGATCAATTCTTTCTTGATCTTGACTCCTGGTCATTCATCTACTCCTTCAAGTACCGCACATCTGTGAGAGCCAGGTAATGGACTAGGCAGCTGAGATATAGCAGATAACAAAGGTGAGGAACATTCTAGGCTTTGTGGGGCTTGCATCCTTTGAAGGTTGGATGTCATCATTTGATTGTCAATGAATCAAAAATGGTGGCATGAAGGAAGGTGGATCTGGTATTTGCCATCACTTGGGCCCTTTCTTAAGGCTGGTTCTTTAGATGCTGTTATTTCTTCCTAGAATTGTGCCTTTAAGTAGATAGCTGTCACCAGGAGACAGGGAAAACATAAGCAATCCTCATTTCTTAAAACACGTGGGCTTCCCTTAAGCATGGGAAGCTGGATTTAAAAAATGCATTATATGTCACTTCTGTTGAAAATATACCATAACCTTTCTAATAAAATCATCACTTAAACCAATTCTGATCTCTACTGTAACATTTAAAGCAAATTTAATCATATTATTTTCCAAAAATCATCAATGATTATTACTCTCCTCTTCATTTAACCTGGTTTTCTGCCTAACTGGCATGAAGGAATATACTCACCTTGAATTCTTCCTCTGAGAAGCCTTACATAACACACCCAGGATGGAAGCACGAATTTCTCTCATCAGTGTCTTCTCAGGGAGTTGTTCCTCAGTGCTTGTCCTTAGATATGCTACCCATCTGTCAAGTCACCGTAAGGAGAAATTGTGGAATCAAGGGCTATGAACTAAAGACACTTTATGTGTATAAACTTGACAAACAGGAGAGAGAGAGAAAAGAAGATCCTAATAGGGATCTCCCAAGAGTGCTAACTCTGAAAAAATCTGAAGAAATGATTCTGTATAAATGTAGCTTTAATGAAAATAAAATTGAACTAATCTTTCTCATGGCCTGAGCCATTCAATAAGAAAGCAGACGTTTTATGTATCTTAAAACACGGAGGCAAAGGAAGGGTTACTAAAGAGAGAGCATAAAAGCATGAACATAAATACCAAGCCTTCAGCATAACCCCAGAGGATGTTTAATTGTCAGATGAACAGTTCAGACCTTTTATGATAAATGTCAAACATTTGATGCTTGTAGAGGACCAAGGAAATTCTGATGGAAGCAGGGCCTTGGCTCAGTATGCGAAAGCTCGGGCCAGGTATCAAGGAGCTGGGGACTGCACGGGAAGCCTGGCACGCTCAGAGCACAGGTATATAGTCTGGGCCATCCTGTGTAAGTCATCGAACCTCTGTAGGCTTTCTTTCCCTGTGCTGAGGAATAGGCTGGTTCCCAGGGGCACCTTCAGCTTTATGATTTTAAACTGCTTCTGCCACCACTACCCCCAGTTTCTGAGTCATCGTGAACTATAGTTAGGGAGTAGGCAAAATATATTTCCTTTACCTGACCTGCTCAGAGGCTGAGAATACCCAACCCAATGCCAGTCCTTTCAGGTGTCTACATTCAGTCCCCACTCAGAGCTTACTGCCTCCAGAAATCTTTCTTTAACCAAACATTCTCATTCTGATGTCTGTATGTTGTTTTACCAACTTTGCATATTTTTTTAAAGATTTGTTTCATTTGAGAAAAGGTGTGAGAGAGAAAAAGAGAAGGGGTGGTGGGAGGGAGGAAGAGGTGGAGGCTCAGCTCAGTCTCCATAGTTGTACATCATTCACTGTAACATAGTTACATTCCACACAGGCGGATGTGGGCCGTGTAATGGGGCCTCCAACATGGGCGGCAGGAAATTTCACCACTGAACCATCCTGGCGGTTACCAGTTGTGCCGCAGTTCAGCATATGGGTTTGCACAGGCCGGGGCCAGGACTTCACCTTCAGACTCCGCAGTTGCAAAGCAAGCAGTCAACCTGCTGCTATCCCAGAATCCCTCAACTTTGCATATTCTTTACATTTTACTTCCTACAGAGTGATTATCATTCTTTTTGCATGCGTTATTAAATACTGTGTTTTGGTGCCTCAATTATTGTATTCTTTAGTAGAAAAAACATGGAAACATATTAACATGTGTTAAATAATGCTATTTCTGTACATTCTCATATTTCAATATTGAACATACACAATATCAATGAACGCACCCACACAAAAATGAAAACTTGGAAACTAGAATCAGAAGACGTAGGTTTAAGATTCAGCTCTGTATCTTTCTAACTGTGTGACCCCAGGCAATTTACTTAAACTCTCTGATCTCTAGTATCTCACCTGGAAAATGGTGAACAATGCTGACCTCCTAGGGGTTTTTGAAGATTCTTTGAAATGCCAGGTATAACACACCTGGCATATAGGAGACACATTATTATAAAATCTAAGTCTCTGCTCTTTCTCAGAAGTGTGTGTGTGTGTGTGGGGGGGGGGGGACGACAAAATGTTGTTTTGTTCCACTTTCTGGTAATTTCAAACATTTAGCATAGTTCTTTGCACATGGAAAGTATCCAATTACCACTAGTAGAAATAAACCTATGATTTGGTAAAAAAAAAAAAAAATTAGAGGTTTAATGGTAAAACATAAGGGAAGGAATGTTTCAACACCAGAGCATGGTTTCATTCCATGCTTGGCTGAGTAACTGGTACCCTCTGGGAGCACGATCCTTGAAAGGATAGACTTGAACCAGCACAGAAGTTGTACTAGGAGCCGACAGACCATACCTGTCCTGTAGATATGTTTTGTTTTGCCCCAAAAATGTTTGGTAACATTAAAAAATTGTGACATTTATTATTAAAAATCCAGATTGCTGAAATTTTATGGAAAGATCTGGCAAGCTGAGTCCACGTTTCCACGTGACCTGTCTGATGGGGCTGAGGTTGGCGCCCCCTGTAGATGGGGCATGTGATCTACAATTCACACCATCCCCTCCTGGCCCACCACTCAGGTTTGTGTGGCCTGCCTCACTCCTGGCATCTGATTCTGGAAACGCTAGACTAGACAAACTCTAGAATCCTTCATTGTTCTAGTTTGTGGAGCTGGAGGACCAGAGTTGCTGAAGGCATAACTGCTATGATTTATGGAGGATCCTGACTGTGAGGGGCCCAAGTGCCTCCAGCCAGATTCCTTCCATCTCTCCATTGCTGCACACTGAGCAGGCTGGAGAACACAGAGGTTCACAAAGTAAGGAAACTAGAAGAAACCAAGCTTTGTTCAATAACTGTCCCTAGCGTGTTTTGTGAAATAACTGAAACTTCATTGTTTTCTGAGAATGTTCAGGAAGAGGCCAGAGCTTCCCTTCAGAAGCATCTCAGAACGACCCCTTTGGAGCAGAGACCAATGGTATGTGGGAAAGTAACGGAGAATATGGCTTTAATGGGGAGCAGTGGGGCCTTCATCCTGCCTGTCACCATGCGGGTGTTTATTCTGTAGGCTCCCTAAGTCCAGAAGAGCCTCTTCAACCCCAAAACAATGTGTCACTGGAAAAAGAAAGTGTAGACCTAGAACTTGGACGCCGTAGGTTGGCACCGGTGACAGGACATGCACAAAGAGCTTTCAAAAGCCACCTCTGGTGAACAGTCGGAGTGGGGCAACTCAAAGTCTGAGGAAAGTGGCCTCCTGCATCGGACAATGCATTCAGGTAGGTATACCCCTGTCCTGCTACTGAGCCCTCCCACACACTATCTCCACCCTAGCTTTCCAACAGGTCCAACGGATTCCTCAAGAAATGGCACCCAGAGTCCTTTACCAGGTGTCTCAGCCAACAGCAAAGCTAATGAACAGGTGTACTTGTGGCTAAAGAAAAGGGAGAAAGTGGGGATGCCGGGATAGCTCAACAGGTTGAGTTCTTGCCTTACAACCACAAGGTCCGGGGATCGGGTCCTGGCTCCAGTCCCAGCCCCAGCCCTGACCCTGGCATGTGCAAGCCCTTATACTGAACTGGGGTGTTCCTCCCATGTGGAAGGCCCCTGGTTCAGTTCTCACCCTGTGTGGCCCCACATCTACCTGTGTGGAATGAAACTAAGTGGAAGCTGATGATGTAAAAAAAAAAGAAAGGAAGGAAGGAAGGAAGGAAGGAAGGAAGGAAAAGGAGAAAAAGAAAGAGAAGAAAAAGAAACAGATGAAGGAAAGAAGCAATCTGTGTGTAATATGTTATGGTAGTTAAATCATTACCTTCTTTGAATTCTTTTAGAAATAAAATAAATATAAAAAGACAAGTAATGTTCTCACCTAATTTGCTTGTGGAGCTGATAATTAAGTGTTGTTGGCTGCACCACCAGAATGAATTTGTGATACTTGTGGTAGTGTCTCTGCATATTTAAAGATGAAAATGTTCTTTCTTGTACTCAGTAAAAGTATCATTTTTATGCTCCCTCTCCCTCAGGCAGTCCTGGAGCCTCCATTCCATGTTTGTGGAGCTGGGAGACTCCCTGTCTGAGAGAGACAAAGATCAGCTTTACACCTACGTCCTCTTGTCGGCATACCTGTTCCTTAACTCTGAGAAACACACTTGGACGGGGAGTTCTACAGAAATTATAGATGTTCTCAGGCACCCTGCTCCTCCTTACCGTTTAAAAAAATGGTACAGAAGGAAATTACATAAAAGTAGACACTCCAGCTCCAGAGGCAGACCTGTTTTGGAATGCCCAGCATGATTTGTGTGAACTTGAGCAAGTTATCAAACTCCTTGGGCCTCAGTTTCCTCATCCCCATATGAGAACAGTAATAGTAACTCATAGGAATTATTATGAAGATGAAGTGAGCATGGATAATAGCACAGGCTTGGAGCATAGTAAGAGCTCTATATGGGGTAGATTTCATCATTATCATCATCATTGTCATCATTACTGTCTATTCTAGATGATCCCAAAGGAGTTGCATGTCAGAATAACATGAGGAAATTCTTTAAAATACGTATTCACAGATCCCACATTGAAAACCGTATTAGAACTTCTGAGAGCAGTCCTAATGATTTCTTTTAAAGTTCCCTAAGTGACTGAATTCTTAGCAAGCCAGGTCTGCCTCCACAAATCTTAAACACTGAGCATAGAGACAGTGATGTCTCTGGGGGGATTCAAGGTCAAAGACAGCAAGAAACCAACTACTCCTTTGCAATTCGTTTTAGTCTTCAGAAAAGACATCACCATGACTGTCATTTGGTATGTAACCTTCTTCTGTCAGTTCTCTCTCTTTTTTCTTAAACAATCTAATTTTATTTATTTATTTACTTATTTATTTATTATTTGTTTTGATAGAGAGAGACGGAGAGACAGAGAGAAGGGGGAGGGTGCAGAACAGTCTCCATTGTTGCAAATCATTATTTTCCCATTATAGTTTTACTCCATAGGTGGGAGCCGGGCTGCACAGGGCAGAAACCAAACTGGGGGCCTCTTGCATGGGAAGCTCATCCTGGCAAGAACTGAACTGGGGGCACACCCCAGTTCAGCATATGGGTCTGCATGGGCCAGGGCCAGGATGATCCTCAGATCCCAGAGCTGCAAGATGAGCGCTCAACCCACTGAGCCATCCCAGCTTCCCCTGTCAGCTACCTTTTAAGTTTTATTTATTGGTGCCAAAGATGCTCATTGCTGGCATGCTGGGATATTCCAGAGAAACTGAATTTGCTCATTCCTTGAACAGGTGTCACAGTGGAGACAGCAGCCTGAAGACATACAACAAATTTAAATATTCCTTTTTTAGAGTGGGGAGACAGACATGCAATTCCAGCTTTTTCAATGACTATCTCCAATAAGTTTAGCTTCTACAAGGCTCATTTCTAAATATTGTTTGTGTGAGACTCTCAGTTGAAGTCATCAGAAAACCAAGTCTCCCATGAAATACAGTATTCTGCTGCCAATTGAGATGGTGGTGGTAGGGGAAGAAGTAAAACAGTTCTCCATTCCAGTTGACAGTGTCAAACAGAGAATTGTTCAGGCTGTAGAACAGCAGTTTTTACTCAAAATTTCTTACGTCTGCTGCTACTTAGGTGATGGGTCTGTTGGAATCCAATGTGGTTGCCTGGTTCAGCCAGATTTTGACAAACCCTCAGAATTAGTGTGAGTGAAACCCTGCCTTTACTAATAAATATCACAGCGATGACTGGTCCATCTCCAGCAGCCCATTGCAGGCCAGAGCAGGGAATAAGACACATCTCATTGCCAACAGTGTTACATTACCACTGTCTCCACAATTCCAGAAGTATCTTGGTCGGTAAAAACTTTTTAGAGGGATAAACATAAATTTGGTCTCGTTTATCAAAGCTGAGTTATTTATAAGTTTTGTGACTTTCTTAGAGCTTGCACCATAGCTCCCAGCTGAGCCCAGAATGGGAGCCTTGCTGTGGAAGAGTAGTTCTCAATGGGAAGTGACTCCGCCCCACAGGACATGTCTGGAGACATTTGTTGTTGAAGCAAGGGCAGGGGCTGCTTCAGGGCACTAGTGGCTAGAGGCCAGGGATGCTGCTAAACAGTCTACAATAGACAGGACAGGTCCCAGTCCAATTTTCCTCATCCAAAAATGGCAATTGTGCCCAAATTGAGAAAGCTGGCCATAGGAGAATCTGCCAGATTCAACTCCTGCCCACCTCACTAGACCCTGTAACCCTTTTCTGCAGGGCAACCCATCTCTGTTGCACCACATCAGGACACAAAGATCACCCATATTGGTTTTCGTTGTTGGCTTGTGGGGTGGCCTCTAGGGCAGGGGACTTCTGCTTGCAGAAATCTCTTCCCTCTTGTGGGTAGTTGGAAGAAGTCTGCCTCTCAGGTTGACTTGCAGGATTGCAATGACACAACTAGCTTGGGGTGGCTGAGATCCAGTCCTGCATCTGATAATAACTAGCCCAGGTGCTTAACGAAATCACAAAGAGGAATGGATATCATCTTCGCTATCCTTTTGTGATTAGGAAGGTGAAATAATCAGAAATAAGTGGAGAAAGCTGACAAACACAGCACATGTGAATTAACTACAAAAGGAAGTTAATAACACTCCAAATGTATGGGCCGTTTACTGCCTTATTGTGGCTATTGCTTCTGCTGCTACTGTTATTATTATTTAACATCCATCCTAAATTATGGCAAATGTTTCTTGGCAAATACATTGCTCATACTCTTGGCTCCAACAAGGATTTTTAAGTATATATAAATATGACATATATAAACCATAGAAGACAATATCTGAAAACTGAACAGATCTGGAAGCCACATTATTTAATTTTCATTCACATTTTTGCTTTCCTGAGACCTCATTTTTCCCAAATGGTCTCTGTTTCTTTTTGTGATTATAGAAAAGGATGGTCATGACTCTGAATTTAGTCATTAGCCAATGGGCATTTACTCTGAACTAGCAGCAAAAATGGAAACAAAGTAATTACTTAGAATTTCCATTAAGGAAAATCTATGGTGTCGTTGTGAATTACATTCTGTTGAAAACTTTAAAGTTTTTATGTGTTTCTTGCTTTGATAATTCACATTTTGCCTGCTTTGAGTGTCCATCCTTCTGGGAGGTAGAGAAATTGATTCTTAGTCTTTACTAGTGCTCACCACTACCCCAGGATCCTAAGGAGGTGTCAGGGGTTGGCGGCAACGCGAACACCAGCTCACCACACCGGCTTCCACCAATGTGCTCATTGTCCCAGTGGTCCCTGACTGGCTGCTATGGCACACATACTAGAGGTTGCCACTCACCATAGATTATAGAATAAATGGTTTCTCTGAAATGCTCAGGGAAGACAAGTCACCTCAATGCAACCAGACAAAGTTGTGGCATGGGGACCTCTGCCAATTCTGGAAGCTACTGCAAGTGTGGTCAAGCTGGCCATTCCCACCTCCCTGGCGCGCTGTGCAGGAGCAGGGTGCCAGTAATCCCACACCTCAACCCCTTCCCAGTTCAGGGGTACCTCACCAGAGCTTCCAAGATGCCTTCTCCAAAGCCTCTTGGCCTCCCCTCTCATCCCCCTCCCAGCGTCCTTCTGATCAACTTCAGTGGACAACCAGACTCACGAACTTAGTCTTTCCTTGGGGGCTGGGGTGGGGTGAGGAGGCCAGTTGGGATAGAAAAATGAAATGTTAAAATTGCTCCAATTTTTTAAATTTTGTTTTGTTTCTCTCATTCATCCATACTTATCTGGGGCTGAGTTAGTTCCAGAGCTTTCTCCAGGAGAATTCTGAGGTGACTTGGCCAAAGAGAAGACATGAGTGCAACCCAAGAGCATTATACCTCATGAAGAGCTCAGTGTGGCCCCCATTAGCAGGAAGAAAAGGAACTAACTTAGTGAGAGGTGGGAAGGGAAAAGCAGAAAAGATGAACTTTAAAGAAAATGTTCAAGTTTGTCTATCCCGAGAATGTTAGGTGACCATTTCTGTTTCTCTGGTTCCATAGTGCCTCTCAGTCAGCATTTCACCCTCTTATTTTAGCCTCTCTTGTACCATCCTGGACTACCTCGTCCAATGCAGCCCTGTCTCCTGAGGGTTTCAGCCTTCCGCATCAATCTGCCAGTGTCAGAGTTGATTGGCAGAGAATGAAGTTTCTACACAATAAGAAAGGAGAAAAAGTGTGATAATCAGGAAGAAAATGAAGAGTCCATACATGAACAAAAGAAGAACTTTCTGTGAAAAATAAAAATAAATTCTGATCCACCATGATACTTGCCCTTTGAATATCAGACTTTAATTCAGTTCTTTACTTAGATATATTGCTCTCCTGTTTAATAAGCTCTTACCAGATTGCAGATTGTTTATTATCTTTATTTGTACCCTCATGGTAGTACTTAGCACATTGCCTTACACACAGTTGGTGTTCTATATGGGTTTGTGGAGTGGAAATAAAGCATAAAACAGCCATGAAGATGAAAAAAATGAATAAACCAAAAAGTATGGGATCAAGAGCCACTGCTAACCATTTTTTACTAATCTTAGACAGCAACAACCCTACCATACTCCGGAAAGCTCTCACACCTTGGAAGTGAGACAGCATTTTGTATATATGTCTACATGTGTGTGTGTTTCAAAGAAGGAAGTAAAGGCCACTACAGTTGGCATGTTGCTCAGCCACCCTCCTACCAGGGTGCTAGGAGTCTGGGACTCACTAATGAGTGTGCGTTTTATTGCTTCCATTAGTCCCTGTTAGCTGGATCAGAAGAGAGCGTCTTTGAGCCTAAGCAGCCCACAAATCCTGGAGCACTTCCCTTTCATGTGCGCCACTGCTTATCTACTCTGACAACAATATGGTGAGACTTCCCTCCCTCTGGCTTGGGGCCATGGTCACCATCAGAGCACACACAGAGCTCTAGGAGTGGGCAGAATAGCAGGGAAAGGTCAAAACAAATGCATGTTTCTACACCTTAGTTCAATTGCTTGTCTACAAGAACAAAGAACAGCTCTGCAAGGTATTATCCAAACCAGCAAGTGCTTCGGAAGGCAGGATGTTGAACTTCTAACTAGACTCATGTCATCACAGTGACACTCCTTTACAATGAATAGAGAGCCTACTAAAAAGGGCTCTGAAGAGGGAAAAGATCCATCTCATCCCTGAGTGGTGATAAAGGACAAAGTGGTAGGTAATGCACCGTATTTGAATTTGTCTTAAATGAGGAGAACAGAAATGAATAGATGTCAGAATGCTATGTAATGTCAAATGTCACCAGGAGGTCCTACCAGGGAAAGAGGCAAGTGTCCAGGCTCTATCTGCTGTCAATACCAATTCTCCTTTGCCTTTTTAGAATTTGTAACTTTCATTTTAAGAGGTTTCCTCACCTAAAATAGGAGAAAAAACAATTTCTAATACCACTGATGAAGACTTGGCTTAAAAGGATTACTTGGTGTGATGTACATTTGCTTTTGCTGTGCAATGTAACCCTTTAAGAGTCAGTGGCTTAAGATACATTTATTTAACTCACAATTCTGCACATCAGTAATTCAGGCTGGGCTCAGCTGGAAAGTTCTGGTCTCAGCTGGGCTATAGCATCTCTGGTCAGCTGTTGAATCTGTTGGAGGTTGGAACAGCACATCTCTGCTCCATGTAGCCTCTCATTTTCCAAGAGGCTAGCCTGAGCTTGCTGACCTAATGGTTGACAGACTTCCAAGACACAAAGCTAAATTGCTCAAAGCTTCTGGGGGCCTAAGCTCACAGCTGGCACGGCATGATTTCCGCCTCCTTTTATTGTTCAAAGCACGTTACATGGCTAAATCCAGTTTCAAGGAGTCAGGATGGTAGTGCCTCTTAAAAAGAGAAGTTGCAAAGTCACATTGCAACTTGGCCCTCACCTCTGTCACTGCTTTGCAGATACCTACAGAGGCAACCAGTGGCTGATTCAGAACATTGGAGTAACAATCAGGAAACCTGAACTCTTGTCCTGGTTCCACCATTATCAAGCTATGTGGCACTAACTTTGATCTTCCTTTGTCTATAAAATGAAGAAGGTGGCTTCAGTAAACTCCAAGACCCTGTTCGTAACTGAAGTCCTAGGTTTCTTGGACAAGCTGTCCTTTCAGTAGCTCGGTAACTAGGCATAGTACATATTTTTGTATTAAAAACTGAGTATTACTATGTTCTTCATTATCTTCTGCTATAGTCATCACTCAGAACTTGCTTGTTCTTCCCCTTCTACGAAGGTGAAATTTGGACCCAATGGGAGGCAAATCAATATATTAAACAGTATTTTTAATTTTAATTATCTGTTTCACAAATGATATTATGAAAACAATGTCACAGATACATAAATATTCAAAAACTTTACTGCATAAATAAAACAAACATAATTCCACATTCCATAAGTACTTATATATAAGGCACACATGACATTTAAAATAGTCATCATCTTTAAAGTATGTATCTTTATTTTAAGAAACATACAAACAGAAATATGCACATATCTTAAGTATACAGCTCAATGAATTTCCAAAATGTAAACATACCCACATAATAAGCATTGAAATCAAACAAAACTGTATCCAAAACCCAAAATCACTTCTCACTCCTCCTTCCCAGTTACTGCCCAACTCCCTACAACCAACCAGTATCTTGACATCTATAACTAGAGATTAGTTTTGCCAGTTTTTGACTTCCATGTAAATTGAATTATGTACTCTCTTCTATCTGGCCTTTTTTACCCAACATTTTGTTTGTGAGACTAATTCATGTTGTTATAAATTATTCTACTGGATGAATATACTAGTAATTTTCTTACTGTTTTACTGTTTTATGTCCAGCTTTAGTAGATACTGTTAAACAGTTTTCCAAATTGGTTTTGCTGAATTTATCCTGATTAGCAACAAATGAGATTTCTCGTAATACTCAGTGATGTCAGTCTTTTTATATTTTAGCAAACCTAGCGAGTATACACAGGTATCATTGTGATGGGCCATTTTCTGATGCTTCTTTTTTTCATTTTCACACAACATTAGAGATCATCCTTTGAAGTTTCATCTAGTTATTGAGTTCTCTGATGTTGCCCTTTCTGGTACTGAGGAAGAAGAAACACCACACAAAAGCAAAATGTGATATAAAGATACAACAGAATACTATTCAGCCTTAAAAGAGAATATCCTGGGGAAGCTGGGATGGCTCATCCGGTTGAGTGCTTGCTTTGCAGCCTCAGGGTCTGAGGATCAAATCCTGGCCCCAGCCCGTGCAGACCCGTATGCTGAACTGGGGTATGGCCCCAAGTTTGGGTCTCGCCTGGGCCAGCTTCCCATGTGGGAGGCCCCTGGTTCAGCCCTCGGTTCTTGAGAGCATGCCTCCCATGTAGGAGGCCCCCAGCCCAGTTCCTGCCTTGCGCAGCCCCAGCCCACCTGCGTGAAATGAAACTATGTTGAAAACTGATGACATGCAACTATGAAGACTGCTCTGGACCCTCCCCCTTCTCTCTGTCTCTCTCTGTCTTTCTATCTGTCAAAAATAATAAAATAAGTCTTTTAAAAAAATTTTTTAATTAAAAAAAAGAATATTTTGATACACGCTATAACATGGATAAACCTTGAGGACCTTATGCTAAGTGAAATAAGCCAGTCACAAAAAGATGAACACTGTATATTCCACTTATATGAGGTACTTAGAATAGTCAAAATCTTAGAGAAATAAAATAGAATGATGGTTGTCGTGGGGAAGGAGGAGAATGAGAAGTTAATGTTTAATGGGATAGGTTCAGAGTTCAATTTTACAAGATGAAAAGAATTTTGGAGATGGACAATGGTGATGTTCTTAATACCACTAAATTGTACACTTAAAACAGTTAAGATGGTAAATTTTATGTTATGTTATGTGTATTTTAACACAAAGACACAAAAGAAGCAGGCAAAAGATAAATGGTCATCAGTCCAAAACTTTGTATAAAGTAAATGGTATTACTTTCTATCTGAACCTTTCAAGTTCTTTCAGGAGGTGCCAGGTAGGCTCTGAAGAGAAAGGAGAAAATGAATGGTAGAGTGTTTCCAAGTATAATATGTATCTTTACCAAGCATTGAAGAAATTCTCTAATTCCCTCCACTCACAAAAAAATAGTATCACTGGGTATACAGAAGTAATAAGGAAGCCAATTTCAAGTCATAAAAGTATTTACCTTTAGATGAATTAAATAACAATAAAATGGCCTTCTGGACATTGACCTGTACACAAAAAAAATTTTTTTTTTATAGGAATGCTACAGAGAGAGAAAATTTCAAGTTCCTCCTGATTCTATAATTCTGGCAGGTTTTTCTTGACAATTGAATCTTGAACTGAATATGGACCATGATTATCATTATTATTTGAAGTGCTTTTTTTGAAAGTGTTTTCCCCTTCCCTAGCAAGTAGGTGGTCTTTCCCCATCATTCATCGCCATGACTCAATCAATATACCCCTGTTAGGCCAATAAAAATAGCTTTGAGTTCTCATGTGCCATTGTAAAGAATAAACTCTGAAACAGACCGACTTCACGGAGGCCCACTAGATTGCCTTGATGCTATAAATTAAATGTTTATGTCCCCCCAAAATTCATATATTGAAACCTAATCCCAAATGTAATGGTATTTGGAGATGGAACCATTGGGAGGTAATTAGGCGATTTTAGTGAAGGCCTCAATGAATGGCATTAACACCCTTATAGAAGAAGCTTAAGAGTTTCCTCACCATTTCTGCCATGTGAAGACAGTAAGAAGGCAGTGGCCTATGAATCAGAAAACAGGCCCCCACCAGACACAGAACCTTCCAGGGCCTTGATCTTAAACTCCTCAACCTCCAGAACTGAGAAATAAAAGTTGTTTAAGCCATCCAATCTGGGGTTTTTGTTAACAGCAGCCTGAAAGGACTACAATACTTGGCTCCATTACTTCAACTATGTTCTATAACCAAGCCCTTTGTCTCTGGTATCCCCCATTTGCATGCCTACCGACTCCCCTCTAAACTCCTTAGTTTGAATTAGACGCCAGCCTATTATTTCTCAGGGAGTCCCTTGGCACAGCCTCAATCCAGCCTTGCAATATTGCATGCAATGCCAAGTGAGAAGAGAGATGGATGAGAATATTCCTTATGCAAGCCATTTCCTGTCTGAAATAGAAACCAGATTAATGACTGGAATAAAAATTGTGATCACTTTTAACTAGGCTATGAATCTGCTTGGTGTAAATGACTCCTTTATACCTATTTTTACTTTCGTTAGAGCCTTGTCACAGAACATTATTTTAATAGGCTCAAAATCCAAGCCTATTTTTTTTTTACCTACTTAGGTCTCCAATATTCTTCAACCTGAAATATTTAAGGCAATTTGTGCAGTCAGGTTTAAATGCAAAGTGCAATTGGAAACTTTGTTCAGTTTGGAAAAAAATTTCTGTCAAAAGATGCTATCAACTATGTATAAATAGATGGTTTCTAAGATTCATTTCAGTTTTAGAATGCTATGATTCCTATTAAGTATTAATAGTAGAGACCACTTATCGACTGCTTTCAACACATGAAGTAGAGAGGTCCAGTTGTTTTCACCCCTTGTACAGATGAGGAATATAAGTCATACTAGTATGAATACATGGCCAAGGTCATTCCCAGTATCAGGATTCTAATTTGGGTTGCAACACACACATGTTCTTAACCATTGCTCTCTGTAAAGGATATTGAGTTGTCATCCTCATTCACCCAGACAAACAGGAAGGGAACAAGCATCAAGAATGAGTATGAGTTGGATAGGAAATTTTACCACTAATAAAAGTTAACAAGCAGTGAAAAATGCTACTATAATAAAGCAATGACACATTGCTGTGATATTTACAATGTATTACATACTCCTAAATATAATCAATCAGACAAACCTGCTTCAATCAGAGACCAAAGAAATAGTACAAGAACTTTTCATCTTGAAATTCTACATCTAGTGAGGTCCTAGAGAGAGTCTAATCTGTTGACACACTGAACTTGTTACTCAAATATAATCTCTAAATAAACAAACTAAGTCAATTTATCATTGTTTTGTCTGACACACTCAAGAAATATTGAGTGACTGCCTAATTGGTTGAATTTGAGCCTACTTTGGCCTACTTGGGTGGGCATACGGGTGGGTTAGCTATAATTTTATTAAAATGTGGGCTTGAAGAGCCTTCTTAGATATGAAATAACTGAATTAGGTAGGGATGATGGTAGAAGCTATAGGGATAAGATCCTCAAACACATGATATGGGAGTAAAACCATGGCTATATTCATTGTTCCAAAGAAGAGATGGTCAGAGCCATTAAGTTTGATATGGTAGTCTTGGCTGAGCTTTAGGGAAAGAAACAGTTTATATGAAAAACAGTCCCTTCTACATCTAAATTGGGTTCTGGATGAGTCTTTTTTTTTTTTTTCATTTTTTTTTTTTTTTTTTTTTTTTTTTTTTTTTTTTTTTTTTTTTTTTTTTTTTTTTTTTTTTTTTTTTTTTTCTTTTTTTTTTTTCTTTTTTTTATTTTATATATTTTATTGTTAAATTTAATGGGGTGACATTGGTTGGTAACAATCAGACAGTTTCCCAATGGACAACTCCACATCACATCACCCATGCATCGCATTATGTGCCCAGCTCCCAGAATCAGGTCCCCCTCCAAC
>PVKE010024210.1:0-23979 GCA_004027555.1 Craseonycteris thonglongyai | reverse complement strand
ATCTCATCCTGCATACTGAAGTACGTTGGCTCAGTAAGGGTAAAGTTCTTACAAGATTTGTGAACTTATTTGAAGAAATAAAAACATCTATACATGATAAAAATGAAAACTATGATGAACTAACAGACTCTTGCTGGCTGGTGGATTTGGGTTTTCTTGCTGACACCATGGAAAAATTAGATTCTTTCCATTTGGAGTTGCAGGGAAAAGACAAAAATAGAGCTGAAATGATAAGCTCTGTAAACGCATTTAAAGCAAAATTGACTTTGTTGATATCACATCCGCATATCAAGTCTCTCGTGCACTTCCCATATATGAGGAAAATGCTAGGTAACAATGAATTAAATGTGTCATTATTTATTGAGACCCTGCAAGGGCTTCAAAAACGGAAGAGAGATTTCTGCAGTTTACAAATATCGAGCCAATTGTCTCCTTCTGCATCAATCCTTTTACTTGCCAAATAAATGTAATAGAGCTAGCCGCATGTATTGCAGACCTTGTTCAGGGGAAAGCAGAAGAACTGGAGTTAGAAACTTTGAACCTTAAGAACGATATTTTGCTAAAATCCTTAATCTCAGAGGACTTATGGAACATAGTCGACAAAGAAAGGTTCCCATTTTTTAAAAAAGCAGCATATAAAATCAAATCGTTTTTCGGGTCAACGTATTATGCGAATCTTTGTTTTCAAACATGAATTTAATAAAATCACGATATAGATCTCGACTTACCAATGAGCATCTTAATAACTGTTTGCTAACAGGGTTGTCGTCATACTCTCCTAATTACGAGGCACTGGCCAATGAAATGCAATGCCAAAGATCACACTGACAGGTTGGTTTTTTTTATGTATTCTTTTATGTTTTTTTAAATGATTTTATTAGACGTGTGTTTATTTACTTTGTATTACGTTTTGTATATGTTTCTTTGTGTGTATATAATTTGTACAATAAATTTATTATTTTTTTTTAATATTTATTTATTTACTTATTTATTTTGACAGAGAGAGAGAGAGATACAGAGACAGAGAGAGAATTGAACTGGGGGAGCTCCCAGTTCAGCATGTGGTTCCGCACGGGCCGGGGCCGGGATTTGATCCTCGGTCCCCGGGGCTGCAAAGTGAGCGCTTAACCCACTGAGCCATCCCGGCTTCCCCTAAATTTATTATTTTAAAATTATTTTTATTATTTTTTTATTCTTGTTCAATAATAAATGTCCTTAGAAATAGCTGGTGCCCGCCGCCCTACCGATATTTTAGAATACGCCCTAGGGTATAAGGAGTCTGGGAACCCCTGAGTTAGAATAACCTTTCGATGTCACTGGGTCAAGTTCCAGCATGAATTGCATGCTAACCTTCCCGACCAAATTCATTCAAACATTCGACCCAAGAAAAGCTGTGGTCCTTAGAGCCTGCACACTAAGCTGAAATAACAGTCTGCGCACTGAGCCCTCACGCTCCCCCAGCACCTGCGCACTAAGCACTCGTTTCCTAGCACCTGCGCGCTAACCAGCCACCATCCCCCGGCGCCTGCGCACTGACCTACATTACTGGTCTGCGGACTAAGGTGACCAGATGCTAACAGGGGTAACGCGGGACACCACTGACCGGGGGGAGGGGGTTCTTGATTAAAAATTGGGTCTGTCTCCCGCCGCTCCCTAGCTTGTCGTGCATTCTTTCCAAACATCGGGACTTTTTTAAAACCCCACGGGATGCGGGACACATTGTTAAAAATCGGGACTGTCCCGCCAAAAGCGGGACGTCTGGTCACCCTAAACTAAACCCAGGATCCACTAATGCCTGCGCACTGAGCCCTCAAGGCCCCCCAGCGCCTGCGCACTGAGCCCTCACGAGCCCCCGGCGCCTGCGCACTGAGCCCTCAAGGCCCCCCAGCGCCTGCGCACTGAGCCCTCACGAGCCCCCGGCGCCTGCGCACTGAGCCCTCACGGTCCCCCGGCGCCTGCGCACTGAGCCCTCACGGTCCCCCGGCGCCTGCGCACTGAGCCCTCAAGGCCCCCCAGCGCCTGCGCACTGAGCCCTCACGAGCCCCCGGCGCCTGCGCACTGAGCCCTCACGGTCCCCCAGCGCCTGCGCACTGAGCCCTCACGGTCCCCCAGCGCCTGCGCACTGAGCCCTCAAGGCCCCCAGCGCCTGCGCACTGAGCCCTCACGGTCCCCCAGCGCCTGCGCACTGAGCCCTCACGAGGCCCCGGCGCCTGCGCACTGAGCCCTCACCACCTGGTGCGACAGCCGTGTGAAGCAGCGGGAGGCCCGGGCTCCACTCGCCACCGAGGCTCAAATAAACTCACGGCGAAGGGCGGCGTTTCCAATCGCGGCCCAAGAGCAACGGCTGCGCCCACGGCGCCCAGGCCGCCGCGCTGGACGCTGCTGAGCGGAGGGTCGTCGGCAGGGAGCCCACCGCCCCGAGGCGCGGGTCGCCGACGTGCCCTCGGTGCAGACGTGGAAGCGACGGCGTCTGCGGAGTGAGGCCCGCGGCCGCCGTGAACCCACCTGGGCGTCTCGCTGGGCAGCAGCAGGTACTCCTCCGGGCGCAGGGCCGAGAGGTTCAGCAGCGCGCGGCCGCGGCGGCTGGTCAGGCGCGGAGCCCCGGCACTGGCGTTGGGACAGGCCTGCGGGGGTTGCGGGGAGACGCCCCGCCGCCCTCAGTCACCCGCTCCTGGGGACTGACGGCCCCGCTGCACCCGGGCCCTCGGTCCTGTCGGGAGGTCCGCGGGGGCTGGTACGCGTTTCCACCGGGGTCACTTGGCGTTTGACGGGCCGGTCAGGCCGCCGGGGGCGGGTGACCAGCAAGGACACTCGTGCGAGCGTGTCCTGTCTTCGGGTCTGAGGACAAATGCAGCCGCTCCGCCCCAGTGACCCCCCTCAAGGACCGCCTGGCTCAGAGTCGCGAAATGACCGCCCCACGGGGCCCGCGGCGGCGCTCAGCACACCAGGGCCACCGGGCAGCACCGGGCCGCACCCACCCCGTCAGGAACGCTCATGACCCAGAGCTGCCACGACTCCAGAAGCGACCCCTGGGCACCTCCCGCAGCAGCTCCCACTGCTTGTCTTGTGCGCAGAACCCCAGCTCCCAGGGTCCCCTTAGGTTCAGACAGACAAAAATGGCAGAGTGAGAGGAGGGCGCTCCTTTCGGTCTCGACAGAAAACGTGTCACCTGAAGCCACGCAGACACCTACCCGGCAGCCGCAGGAAGCCCGGAGCTCAGGGTGAGCTACAGGGTCGGTGCTCCAGCAAGAAGAGTTCCTCCTAAGAGCAGACGAGAGACGCGTGACCTCTCATGACCTCAGACAGCAGCGCCATCAGAGGACCTGGGCCCCCGGCTCCTGCTGCACCTGGTGGGGCTCACACAGTGTGCACGGCCTGAGCCGTCCACCTGGTGACCGGGTGTCCCCACAGGGACGAGGTTCCCGATCCGATCCAGCAATGCTCTGCCCTGGCTCCGGGACCAGGCCCCCGGGGGCTTCCGCTGGGGCCCCACAAACCCGGGTACCTGCAGCCCCAACACAGCACTCGCTGGACACAGGGCCCTGCTTCCTGGTGTGACACAGCCACTGACTCATCAGGCAAAGAGAGGCAGTTATGCAGAAAGAATGGAGAGAGGTGACAGAAGTGCCCAAGTCACACGCCATGCCCAACAGGGCTGAGGGGGGGGCTTCAGGCAGTGGGTCCTCCACCTCGTGACCACGGAGCCTGCCACGTGCTCTAAGCCTGTCGTCCCTGATCACAGCCTCAGTCCTCACCACCCCCATGAGAGGCTCTGTCACCAGCCAGTCCCTGCTGCAAGGACCTGCCCTCGGGAGCGGCGGGAATGTCACGGAGAAGACCCTTCCTGCTGTAATCGAACCACAGCAAGAAACCTCGGCCCCGCCCCACGTGGCTGGTGAAGTTCAACAGAAACATCTGATTTGCTGACTAACACTTCTGTTCAAGACAAAACGTCAGCAAGAATGGGTGGGAAAGGGGTCGTTTTGCTCCGAGACAGGGGGGACATCGTCACTGGAGTGTCACCAGATTATGAGCCTTCTGAAACGAAACTAAATCGCTAAATCTACCCGTCTGCTTCTAGAAGCTAGCAACTGTAGCACGTTGAACATTTTAAATTACTCGTCATCTACTGTTCCGGGAACACTTTAGTCTAAGTCAGGTTTCCAGCACAGCAGCACTTCCTGGCGCGCCTGCCCGCGAGACGGGGGTGAACTCAGAAACGCCACGCCGCGCCCTCGCAAAGGGCATCGCAGCCGAAAACCAGTTAGCACGACCTGCCCTGTCGCTGCAAACGCTCCCTCTGATGAATCGTCCAGTGATTGCTAAATCGGCCAGAAAGGGAAAACGTAGATGCCACTGAGTGCAATCATACTCTGCGCTTACAGAAGGAAACGTGCGTGGTTTAAATAAAATCTTTAGCTTTGATCTGGGACCATAGTAAATCAAGCTTTCTTTATGCGGCGTGGACACAAATTACCACTGAGGGGAGGAAGTGTTCACAACGCCCTTGTGTGAGCCCCCACCACACACACACACACACACAGCCTTTTGTTATTTACACCAAGAAAAGGGTGAGAATGGCTGCCAGGTAGGAGTGAGTTCAGGACAGACCAGGTGGATTTCACGAGGAAAACCGAAAACCAGAACCCAGACGCTGGAGAGCAGGGTCTGCGGCTGGGCCCGGCGGGGCACGGCCGCCCCTGTGAAGGAAACAAAGCTCAGTCGGTGTCCACACAGAACTTTAAGTACGTCCTGCTGCCCTGAGCGTTGACTGTGATCCCCCCTCCCCCGAGAAACTAGATGAAGCAACGTCTTTTCCAGCCCCCTCCTCTCCCGGCCAGGACTGGACCGGCCGGGTCGGGCCCGTTTCCTGTTCTCAACCGCAGACGCATCCCGCCTCCTGCGCGGTTCACCAGACAACAGGAGCGTTGATTTAGTTACGTAAATGGCTTTGTTTTTCAAGAGAAGACTGAAATGCAACAACATAATTAATTTTCTATCAATCCTTACTGAGACCATTAATAGTTACTCGGTCTGGAGCTAATTACCAACATGACTAATGGGCAAAATCTGTCACCACAAATTAGAGAAACATAGCACCCTAACTGCATTATTGTCTGGATTTTGATATTTATTACTTAAAAACACACTTTCGCCCTTAATACATCATTGGTGGTTTTTATCACTTCCCCCCCATTTGCGTGTAAATTCCTGAGACTCGGGCCATATGTAACCTGTCAAGCCCGGTTCCTGTGCTTCTGCTCCGTGAATAAGTCAAGCACCGGAGACAGAAGTGCTTACGAGGAAAGACGGCCTTTGTCAAGGTTTCAGGAAAAGATCGTCTCTCTCATCATTTTCAAATCGTACGCAAGAATATGCAGAGTAATTCACTCCCAAACTACTGTTACTGACTTTTTAAGTCTCTTTAGCTAATTAATATTTTCATATACACAAGTTTTCCTTAAAACGAATTAACAGGTCACACCTACAGGGTCCGGCACAAGTAACACCCTTTTCTAAGTTCATCGGCACATAAAAAAGGGCATTACTTCTGCCGGACCCTGAATTTCATGTCTAATTGTTACTTATTTTAGCTTTGGGTTTTATTACAGAAATGAAATTACTGTTGGTTGATGTTTTGTTTTTGTTTTTTGCACTACTATACGCTGTGTGTTTACCAAGGACAGGAAAGGGCGGCTGTGCAGCTGCTCTGGGTCACTGGGCGGCAGCGCGCACTGGGCGGCCCCGAGCGCACCTACGGGACGGGCGCGCGCCATGCACGGTGCCCGGTGCGCGCGCGGCGCGGGGGCGCGGGCCTGCGCGTCCCCGGGGGCTGACGGGTGGAGGCGGCTCCGGGGCAAAGCGCGCCTGGTACTCACGGGTCTCCGGCGGGGTCGGCACAGCGCAGGCCCTGGGCCCCGAACTGCCGCACCAGCGCCTGGGCCAGTCCCAGGTCGTCGCTGTCGCTGCTGCGGGTCACAGGACAAAGAAAGGAGGTCAGGCCCGCGGCGGCCCGGGCGGCCGGTCCCCTCCCCGGACACCACACCGGAGGTGGGGCCCGGTCATGCCCGAGAGCCCGCTTCATCCTCAGGGCATTTTCTGTGTCTTTTCACTTGGTACTTATTACAGGGTTACCATGTGGCACCTTCGCGTGGTTTTTAAAAGTGAGTTTTATGGGGCGAGTAGGGAGGGGGAGCCACACCCATGGGGCTGGAAATGAGCTGATTCTGGGTGGTGGGCACTTCATGTGACGTGCAGACAACGAAGTGCAGGGCTGCACACCTGCAAATGACATAGGTGGCGTCAGTCATGCCACCCCAATGCACTGAACTAGATAAATGAGCACCCCAATGCACTGAACTGAATACATGAGTTGCAAAGGCTGCACAGTATTGCACCATGTTAGTGGCATTAAAGCCCATGCACACAGCTTGTGCATTGCGGAGCTCTGCTGCGGCTTCAGCATGTGTTCCATTAGGCGGCTCTGCAATAAAGTCACAACTTGTACTGGCGTCGTCTGTGTGTGAAGCGTATGGAGCACCGTCTTCCCAGGGAAAGGCCTCAGCACGACCCTGCGTGTGCAGGGGGTGCGCGTGCAACTCCAGCTCGTGCAACTCCAGCGCATGCTTCGGGGGTTCGGGTCGCCCCAGCCGCCACCCAGAACCTCCCTCCTGCCCCCCCACCGGCGACAAGTCCCCTGCACTCCTGGTGTGACGGAGGCGGGCGCAGGCTTCCTCGTGCGTTCCGGTCATCGATTGTAGAAAAGTCTTGCTAAGGTGACCAGATGGTAACATTGGTAAAGCGGGACACCACTGACCGGGGGGGAGGGGGTTCTTGATGAAAAATTGGGTCTATCTCCCGCCGTTCCCTAGCTTGTCGTGCATTCTTTCCAAACATCGGGACTTTTTTTAAATGCTGCGGGACGCAGGACAAATTGTTAAAAATCGGGACGTCTGGTCACCTTAGTCTTGAGAAAACGCGGAGGAAAAGATCGTGTGACCCTCTCTGCTCTGGACATCACTGGGAGCGGTGCCCATTTTCATCCGTTACAATGCTGGATTTTCCTTTTGTGCCTGTGTTTGTTTAAATCCAATTCCAACTACTCATCATGAGAAAGAGACACAAAATATTAGCGGGCACTTGGAGTCTAGCTGCTTACACTCCTGATTTTAATGGCTACATCTCTGACCACGGCAGAGCTAATCCCGGCCTCCCGGCTGCCCACACCGTGAACAGCCCAGCTAACTAACCTGCCTGTACAGTGGGAGGCCAGGGTCACCGATCCCACTCCCCAGCCCAGACGTGGAGGCCCGAGGACGCTGCGCATGTGCGTCGCCATGCTGATAGGGCTCCGCGAGCACTGCGCATGTGCGCCGCCATGCTGCCAGGGCCTCCAAGAGCACTGCGCATGCGCGCCGCCATGCTGCCAGGACCGCTGAGAGCGGGAACGGCGCATGCGCGCCGCCATGCTGCCTGAGATCGTGGGCAGGAGGCCCGGGGCTAGCAGGTGGCCGGTGCCCATGGACCGAACTCTCTCTGGCGGGCAGCCCGCCCAGTGCAGGGAAGGGCGCGCGGCGGCGGGGCCCCTCGCGCAGGTCCTGACCCCGCGTGAGGGAAACCAGGTCCCGGGAGCTCTGAGAACTTCCCGCGCAGCAGCGCCCGGCGGGGGAACGCGGGCCGAACCCGGGCGGGGCGGGAAGTCCGCTCTCGGCGGCGGGGCGTGCGGCTGTGGGCCGGCCAGGCCCCTGCGCCTCCCAGCGGCACCGTGTGCCCCGGCACCGGGTGGAGGCCGGGCCGCCTCGTCCGCCCTGGACACAGGCCTCCCAAGCGACAGTCCCGCGTCGCCGAGGTCCCTACAGACGCCAGAGCTGCGGCCGCGTCCTGCCCGCCCGGCCGTCATTTCGAAGTACAGCGACCCCTCGCTTTTCGCGGTTAATGGGGACCAGAGCCTTCCGCGAAAGCTGAAAAGCCGAGAAGTAGGATTGGCCCCTAGGAATGTTCGTGTATGCGGGTACAAGGATGTTTTAAATATGTGAACAGTATTCATACTTTACTCATTTAAGACAAAAATGACAACAGTAGACGTATTTACTTAAGCGTGTCAGTGCTCATTAATAAGGTGAATGACAAAACCTTATACAGTAATAAACATGAATCAGCATGGCTTTCTGAGAGAGGCGAGTCTCGTGTGGGTGGCGGAGGAGAGGCGTTAGGCTCCCTCGGAGACGCTTCTGCTGGAGGCGCTGACGGGAGAGCCGGGGGCTTTACCTGGGAGAGAAACCTGGTGATGGGTCGTTGTGGTCTTTGTTTTTTCTTTTCCTTCAAAATCCCCCTGTACAAGGACATAACCCTGTCAACGCGATGGCTGAACTCGACAGCTCGAACCCTATTGTCGTCCATGTCTTGTGCAAATTATTGCATCGCTCTTGCCATGTTGCACAATTGTTGCAGATTCTCCAGGGTCAGGCCACGCTTTTCAGTTTCTTCGTCTTCCTCTTCGTTTTCTTCCTCACTTGCAGACTTTGTCATCTCAAGGAGGTCTTCATCGGTCTCTCATTGGTCGATGTCGCCCCGGAAACCCATCACGCGCCTTTATGAGAGCCCGTGGGATGGACTCCGCGTCAACTCATCTCTTTGTTTGACATGCAGGGATCCTTCTCACGCATCAACATGAAACAACGCCCCTTTCCACCATGTGGCTGCCGACATGGTTGTATTTTTTCATTTTTATTTTTTGATGAATGTTTTGGGAAAACCCGCGAAGCACTGAAGCCACAAACCATGACGCGCGAAGTGGCGAGGGAACACTGTAAAGGGAAAGGGGCGGGCGGCGGCCTCACCTGAAGAAGTACGTCTCAGCCTTCCCGTAATGACCGGCCGTCAATGTGAGGGGTGGGTAGCTGACGGCCAGGGGCCTCACCGTGAGCAAGGCCATCGCCACGGCCACGAAGAGCACGGGCAGCAGCAGGTCGCGGAGCGCGCCCCGCCACGCACGGCGGCAGAGGCAGAGGCGCTTGGCCAGCAGGGCGGCCCCCTGGTCCAGGAGCAGCGGGCAGCCCCGGACAAGCCCAGGCCTGGCAGGGGCGGCATCTGCGGGGACACAAAGTTACAGCCCGAGTCACGCAGGAGTCCTGGCTCTGTCAGCTCCGTCCTCCACCTACAGACGAGCCGGGGGCAGCTCTGGGCGCCAAGCGAGAGCGCTGGGGTGTCCTACACAGCAGGACGTTAAATGACAAGGACGCCAGCGCTGTGGGTCCTTGGTCTTGGTTCTGAAGGGAAATGGCAGGTGCTAAAGAAGACAGGGGACCTTGTGCTTATATTTATTGGTTACAATGGAGCCTGCCACATGAGCGCAGATTCTAACACAAAGAGACAGAAGAGGTCCTGCCGTTCACAAGAGCACCGATGGGGGCGGGTGGTACAGAGCAGGGTGCCGTCCCCATTGAGAACTTCCAAGCCCAGTGGTCCTCCTCTGCTTCCCCCCTCCCCCCTTCTTCTAGCGCTCTGTTCCTCGCTCTTCTTACCCCAGATCCTTCCTGACGGAGCCCAGCTTACAGCCAGGTCAGGACTCAGGGAGACCCTGCCATGCGGAGTCCCTACCCAGCACCCCCTGCCAAGTCCTGCACCCCCAATGAAGAGGACCCTAGCATGTGTCCAGCTCTAACTGCAGCCCTCTTGGTGCACGAGGCCTCTGCAAGCCCGTCCTTTCTTCCTTAAAGCAAATCTGAAAACGGCCCTAAGGAAGCAGAGGGTCAACCGGTCACACTGGGAAGTACAGCGGGAGTCTTGCATCATGGGTCTCCGCTCGCCCTGCCAGGCTCGCTCTTGGGTGATCTGGGACTCCACAGAGGTCTGCACGGCAACCTGATCCAGCCCAGGCCAAGAAGCAGCAAGAGTACCACCTCCCTCAGCAAGAGGATGAGACGGCAGGGGCAACAAGATCCCTCAGAGCGAGGATGAGACGGCAGGGGCAACAAGATCCCTCAGCGAGGATGAGACGGCAGGGGCAACAAGATCCCTCAGAGCGAGGATGAGATGGCAGGAGCAACAAGATCCCTCACAGCGAGGATGAGATGTGAGGAGCAATAAGAGAGGTGGCCCCACAGACATAGCCGTGGTCCATGTCGAACAGACTCGTGACCCAGGATGTCAGCCATGCCTGTGGCTTTTCCTGGCAACTCCTTCCGAAGGATTCCAGAAAATCCGACATGGGGTATTTTACAAGAGAAGTGACCTTGTAAAACACACACATGTTAAATTGATTGTATAGCTCTCAAATATCAAATTGAAATACCATTAATACAAGAGTAGAGAATAAAGTCCAAGAAGAAAACATTTTTAAAAACTGTACTGCTGTGAACGATGAAACGATTTCTGGCAGCACTGAGAGCAGGGGAGTAGACGGGGAGGAAAACGCACGTCAGAAATAACTCCGTCAGCTGCCAGACACTCACTTGGATGCCCGGTGTGTGGCAGGCATGGGGCTGTTTGGCTTCTGTCCTCAAAAGGGAGAGGGGCTCAGATCAAACTGCAAACACATAACCCCAAACGCTGTAAGCAAGTGTGATCAGTGTGGGCAGGGCGAAGAGGGCTGGTGCCCAGGAGGAAGCCCTGGGATGTTTAAGGGGAAAGAGAGACAAGTCACAGAAGCAGGGACATGGGCAGGACACTTAGGACCCAGCAGAGGCTGTAGGTCGCCAAGAAAATGTTCAAAGATTGAAACATGAGACGTGAAGACAATGGAACTTGTGTGAATAGCGTGTGTGACAGCAGAACGCACGTGGCAGGAGGCAGGGGTAACTGGTCAGGCTCTGATCCACGAGGCAATGCCCCAGCTGCCCTACGGATTGAGGACCTGAGACTTTACAAGGACCTGAAGCCGGCCAGCCTGGGGGTCTTGAGACGCCTGTGACGATGCGAAATGACATTAGTGTGTGAGAAGTGGGGCTGTACGGAGGCGGGTTTAGACACCGCTGCCATGTGCACCTGGGGGCTGTGACATGCAGAGAGCGATGCACTGCGGGCGGGAGAGTCCCATCCTTCAGGCCACACAGACCGGGGTTGGGATCCACTCTCACTACCAATGTGCTATGTGACTTCCGGAAAATGTCCGACCCTCTCTGAACGTCATTTCCCTCAGGCGTGAAACAGAGACTTGTAATATTTTCTCCCTAGGTAATGAGGGTTACTATTAGCATACTCATTAAACTATGAGAGCAGGTACAATGTGGACCTCCAATCATAGTCAATTCTCATCAGCCTGGCTCAGGAAATCTGCAGGGAAAGGAGCTGCCCATATTAAGAAAAATAAATTTTCCCCACCTTCCCACATATGTTAATTGAACATAAATGAGAAAAATAAAGGGCGAAGATAGTTCATGGTCATGAATCAACCACCAATCAAATATTCATGGCTAAACTCATAAAAGTATTCACATGAATAATTTAACAGATAAAATTAAAATGCTGAACCAAATTGTTATGAATTGTCTTATTTGACTTATGAGTGCAATTATACTCAAGGACTCTAGTTATATCCATAATTATGCATTTACATCTATCCTGGCCATCAAATTGCTTAGAGAAAATGTGCAGAGATTTTTTTCGGTCTAATGATTTCAATTGTTCAAATATTAACACCTAGTGAGGAGTAACTGGAAATGGCAGCGGTTCAACGTGCACCCAGAATGTGAGTCCCACGTTACCAGGTGCACTTCATGTTCCGGAAGACATTAAAACAGAACATTACGAAGGTCGTACCTTCAAGTCAATTTAAAAAAAACAACAACGGATACTCTCAGGAAAACCTGGCCAAGTAGCCTGCACGAACATGCAGCTTGTTAAAAACCTACAGTAAAGCCGATAGATGACAACACGATCACTGTAAAGTACAGCGGGTCTCCAGCTCGCCAGCGTGGTCAAGATCAGAGGTGATGTCAGCACCCAATTATCAGCGTTTGAAGGCACGGCCCTCCTTCCACAGTGTCGGTGGGAGAGCAGCTCATAGTCTGCCCGTGGGAAACACAAAGACGGAGCAGCGTGGGGCAGTCAACCCCACCCCGACAGCTGTGTCATCAAAACGCACACACACACACGTTCAGATGCATCACACGAGGTGGCTGTCACATGAGACCGTTCAGGACACCCTGCTGAACTGTCCTCAGGGACAGCGAGGAGGTGGGTGTGGAAGACGGGACGGGCCTTCCGCTTCCTGAAGACGACCAGTGACGCCTGCCCAGAGCTGCTCCTGCTGCACCAGCCACGTGCCTGCATTGTCACCCTGCCTTTGAGGCAGTGACGCACTTCTGAGTGAAGCCCGCTGGCTGTCAAACGTCTCACATAACGATGAGATTCCAGGTGAGGAAAGGAGGTGGGAAGTGCTCGCCACCCACCCTGGGCGCTCTCTCTGGCAGTTCTGATCTACGTGGCTGCCATGAATCACCACCTCACACATGTCCCCGCCTCTCCACAGCCCCTGACGGGAGCCAGCAACGATGCTGCCCAGCTCGACTGCATTTCCATTTTCACGCCGGCAGACTGTTTTCTGCCAAGAACTCGCCACCAGCTCTCTGCTGGTAACGTGGACAGCAAACCTTCTTTGGTGCGTACAGTGGGCAGCCGCCACGTGTCCTCCCCCACTGCGCTTGCAGGGAAGGCAGTTGGTGAAGTTCAAGGAAACGTGGACCAAAAAACGACAGCCCTGTGGGTTCAACACTGATTAAGGACACACAGAGACTGGGGCGGCTCTCTGAAGAGGCAGAGAATTACGGCCGCCCTGTGCAGAACGGGCTGTGCAAACGGGCTTGTCTTAAAAAGCAAATGAGAGGCTGCCGCCCCTTCACATTAACCGCCGCTGCAACTGCTTTGCGTCCGGCAATTAGGAACGAAGTACAGAGCATTGCACTGTGGGAGGAAGAGGGATTCTGGGTAAAGTGCTACGAGGAAGCACAGAGCTGAGAACGTCAGTGCAATCCCAGATCTCACACGGGGATGGCGGGAGACAAGGCTTCTGTGAAGAGCAAGGCGCGGCCGAGCCTCATAACGGGAACCAAGTCTTTCCCAGGGTCGCCCTGCCACAGGGATCTGCCATCTGTCATGTTACACGAACGCTGAGCTTGAAGACATTGAGCCACTGCTCTTCCCAGCAGTGACCAGGGACCCTGAGGAAAGCGGGCCGCTGCTTTAAAAATGTCAACAGCCAAGTCTTCAGAATCGAAACCTGTGGGCACGGGGCTTTAGAATGTGCCCTTCTGATGAGGGCCCAGGTTGTGTGTCTGTGTGTGTGTGTGTGTGTGTGTGTGTGTTGTAAAAGGCCACAGCCCTGGGGATCTGATCTGTGATGACGATGGTGACACAGCCAGTGACGCTGGCTACGTGTCTTCTTTGGAGAAATGTCTATTCCAAGCCTTTGCTCACTTGTCATTCGGGTCGTTTGGGGTCTTCTGCTGTTGAGCGGTAGGAGTTGGTTATACAGTTTGGAGAAATGGTTGCACGTGTTCTCTCCCGTTCCGCAAGGCTGCCTTTGTGTTCTGTGGTTTCCTTTGCTGTGCAGAGATTCCTGGGGAGGATGTGGACCAAAGGGGACCTCATGCACTGCTGGTGGGATTGTGAACCGATGCAGCCACCATGGAGGACAGTGCGGAAGGTCCTCAGAATGGAAAGAACTATGACGCGGAAGTCCCAGTTCTGGGCATGCAGCCAACAGAACTGGAGTCGGGACCCTGAAGAGATGTCTGCACTCCTCTGTGTCCACACCAGAATCCCTCACAACAGCCACGGTGTAGAAACAACAAGTTGTCCAGCAGCACGTGACTGGACAAAGGAAATGCACGTACACGTGCAACAGAATGGGGTCAGTGACTTAAACAGAAGGAAACCCTGCCATTCGCGACAGTGTGACGAGCTGGAGGGCATTAGGCCGCGTGAAAGAAACCAGTCGCGGAAGCACAGGAATCGCTTCTTCCCATTTAGACGGGGCCCGGGCGCAGACACGACGTATGTAGGCAGGTGACTTCTGAGGCCACAAAAGGAAACGAACCTCCATTTCTCCAGGGGGGATCACGCACGGTGACTGAAGGACTCCACTAGACGGCATTTAACACACGCACTCCCCAAAATCCTGATCCCGCATTCTGATAAGAGTTACGTCTACCCAGGAACATAAATTTCACGTAGGTAGAGGTCTCACGCTGAGTTTATGGGAGGACTTTGCAGAATAGGATAAAATCGGTAACTGTTTTAATGCATCCTGGTCTCACTTCTCTTTGAGGAATGAAATACTTAAATAGACTTTTAAATGATGTATTTTCCAGTTTCACAATTTGTAATTTGAATGAAAAATAAAATTATATTTTATGTCATATTTTAAACTAGTAATAGAAAAGACTGTAATTTTTCTTTTGCTGCAGTTCTTCAATTTTAACTACCAGTATTCTCCCCACAGCATTAGCTTTTTTTGCACGTTTTATTTCTAACATATTTACATGTTCCCCGTAATGTTCCCCAAATTTAGAACATAAAATTATCATTTTTCAAAATAGATGGATAACCATAATGAAGAGGATATATGTAAGTGATAGCTTTTCAATGTAAATTATCCTAAATTCTCAATGATGAGAAAATGTCTATGAGAACATAACAATCGTATTTTCTTTAAATTTGCTCTTGTATAAGAAAGTCATTAACTAATATATCTTTAAAGAAATGAATGCTCAGAAATTAAACCTCTAGGCAAAACACTAATAATGAAAAGAGAAAATAATGTGTATGTCTAGTTAAAATAAACATTTCAGGGAAGCCGGGATGGCTCAGCGGGTTAAGCGCTCGCTTTGCAGCCCCGGAGCCCGATGACTGAATCCCGGCCCATGTGGACCCACATGCTGAGCTGGGCTGTGCCCCCAGTTCAGTTCTCACCGGGACCTATGAGGGAGGCTCCTGGCCCAGTTCCTGCCCTGCGCAGCCCTGTGCCCACCTGTGGAGAGAAACTATATGGAAAACTAATGTCAACTATGGAGACTGCTCTGGGCCCTCCCCCTTCTCTCTGTCTCTGTCTGTCACTCTGTCAAAAAACAATAAAAATCTTAAAAAGATTAAAAATAAAATTTTCACAGAAGCAGTAAAACACATGAATGATGATGGCGGGTTATTACTGCGTAGCCCTCACACAAGCAGGGGTACGATGGCTCTCAGAGACAAAACAGAGCGAGGAAAACACGTGCCTCCCGCGTGACCGCGTTTACGTGAAGCCCCACAGCGGGCGCAGTCTCTCTCACGGGGGAAGTGACCGTGGGGCCGGGTTCTGACTTGGGGACCTGCTGAGCTGCTGGAAATGTCCCAGCTCCATGTGACAGCAGCACCAGAGGTGCCACGAGGAAAGAAAGCTACAGACCAACGCTTGTCCTAACTATGGACTCAGACTCCGCAGCAAGCGACTCGCAATGAAACGCAGCCATACGGGGAGGGGCTGTGAGCCACGACCGGGGCTGCGGCCCCGCCGGCACGTAACGCCCGGGTCCCGGCTACGAAACGCATCCGCTCAGTCAACACCAGGCAAGAAGCACCATCGTCTCCGCAGAGGCAAAGAAATCATTCGGCAAACCTCAGCCCCTTCACGATGAAAACACTCATTGAACAGGGACGAGAGAGAGACTTCCTCAACTTCACAAAGGAATCTTAAAACATAAAAAACTCATAGCTAGCATCCTACTTCATACAATTGCATAAAAAACAAATAAAGAAGTAAAAACCTTACAACTCCAGGGTGTAATCTGCCCCGTTTTAAAATGGGCAAAGAATGTGAACAGACATTTCACCAAACAACATACACAACCGGCCACTGAGCTCACGAAAAGGTGCTCAGCAGCCATTAGGGGAACACAAATCACAACGACAATTACTGCTGCACGGCCACTGACCGGTGTACACGCCAAACCACAGGTAACGACCAGCCTCCGTGAGCTGGACCCTCAGCCAGTGCTGGTGGGGACGGAAACGGTGCGGACTTTAGATCACAGTCTGGATCTTACTTCCTCAAATGGTGAACACACAATCCAGCAATTCGCTCCTGGATATGTACCCAAGAGGCAACGTGCCCACAATAACCGGTGCACAACGCTCATAGCAGCACCCTTACATTCGCCCCCAACGACCCAAGTCACGTGACCACCCCATGGTGAAGGGACGAACAAAACGTCGTCTCCCGGGCAAGCAAACACTGCTTGTCAAGCAGAAGAGCTGAGGGGCTGCGGGGGCTGCAACCTGGATGACCCCGGAAGACTTCCTGCTGAGTACAGCAGCCAGTGACGAAGGGCCGCATGTGAGACGTCCGGCACAGGCACGTCTACAGTGACTCTAGGCCGGCCGGGGCCGGGGACATGGGGGGATGGGAGGTGACAGCCAAGTGCTGCAGGGGGCTCTTGTGGGGGAAACAGAGATGTTCTAAAGTTGACCGTGGTCGTGGCTGTACAACTCTATGAACAACCTGAAAGCCAACGAGCTGTGTGTTTTAAGTGGGCAGGTTGCATGGTACGCGAGCTCGACCTCAATAAAGCTGTGAAAACAAGAGGCACCCGATGCCGTTCATCGTTAGGGAAGGCAAACTGGAACCCCTCCGCACCACTTACGGTGCCTAAAAGCAGCACTTTCTGGGCCCGACAACAGCGCTATCGGGAGGCAGGACAGCACGTGGCGTGCTCACGGCTGCCGGGGACAACGCCGTCTGGCCAACGTGGCATGAACACGACAGACCACTTCAGCTGTCTATTCCGGGGCCCCGGGCACGGAGGTCTCGGGACGAGGGCTCTGAGGTGTGTGGCCCCGCACGCCCGAGCCCGGCCCGCCGTCTGCGGGGAGTTACAAAGAAGATGCGAGAAGCGCGGCTGCCGGCAGCTGCAGCCGCACAGCTGGAAACCACCTCTGGGTTCCGTCCAGTCGCTGATGCCTGTGCCGGGACGTCTGCACGTGAAGCCCGGGACCACGTCCAGGGGCCCAGGGACAGAAGCCCCGTGAAGGCGAGGCTCACGCGGGGACCCCAGCAAGGCACCTGCACGCAGAGGCCCGTCACGCATGCAGCAGGGCTCACGCCACGCGTGCCAGCCGGGCTCACGCCACGCATGCCGGTGACGCAGGAAACCGGGGCGCTGTCTTCGTGGTTCTAGCTTTATATCCCGAGAAACTGCTCACAGAGCAAGTGAAGTGCTGGTGAGGACAGCGCTGTCCCAGGCACGCAGCCGTTCTGTCCACAGCAGGATGAACCTCCCAGCCTCCCGCCTCTGACCCGTCTCCTTTCTATCCCGCGCTCCCGCCTCACTCTGCTCCGCTCTGAACAGAGCGGGGTGGCGGCCAGCCCTGCCGCCGACGTGCACAGACCTGCTCCGCACTCACCGTGGCCGGGAGCTCGCTCGGCGGGCCTGCGGCTCGGCGGCTCCAGCCCGGGCCCCGGGCCCACGTCCCACCGCTTGTGGGGATCTTGCAGAAGCGTCAGAAACACCTTTATGGGGGAAAAAAAAAAGTGGTGCATTACCGCATGTTCCTTCCCACACGGCACTTCTTGCTTCGGCCTCCGACCAGGTCATTACGACGGTCACCAAACACGTGGCACTGAACACGGTCACTCGTGTCACTGGCGTGACTAAGGCCGCCTGCACCTCAGCACACTGCTGTGCCGCGTCTCTCAGGACACAGACGGGCGGGGGTCTCGTCTCAGCTGTGTGGTGGTTTTGTTCACAGGACAACCCTTTGCTGATTCCCAGGGAGCCCCGGGGGAGGGATGCACACCTCAGGGCCAGTGCGGCAGCCACAACGGTGAGAATAATGGCAGCAAGGTCACCCAGGGGAAAGTATTTCACCACTGACTCAGTTTCCTCCCACGACACACGGTGATAGTAAGACACGTACAGCAATCGCTGCGAGAAGCCAGAACAATGCAGTTATCTGCAAACTGGTGAGAGCCGCGCCTGCCGGCCGTGGGGGTTGAGGGGTCCTCTGGGAGCAGCGGGGGCGAGGAGACCCCAGCAGCCCTCGGTCCCCCAGGCAGGCAGGCACGAGGCCTGGCGTGATCAGCAACAGGAAGCGCTCACCCAGCGCGTCTGCAGACGCAGCCAGAGCCGAGGGGCACAGGGCGGGTCCGGGTCGTCCACGGAGCCCACAGTGTCCTTTGTACTTCGTTCCAAGTGGAGTGTTCACTTCACGCTCAAGTGCGGTTGTGATTTACATAAACCGCACCTTCACAACCAAGGACGTATCCTTTTACACGGCTAATAATCTTCCTTTGTTCTTTTAAAACTTTTCTCTTTCATGACAAACCTATGAGCCCATTCGTGTGTGTGCGTGCACATGTGTGTGCACACGTGTGCCTGTATGTGTGTGTGTGCGTGCATGTGTGTACGTGCACGCGTGCGTTTCAGAGGAGAAGACAATAATGGCAGAGGCTTGCTGTCCATAATCTCTCCGATCACAACACTAAGCACCAGGGCTCACCGTCAGAACTCCAGCCTCACAGCTGGAGGTGCAGGCAAGGCCAAGACAACGAGAAGCCACACGCGCCCCCCGCCTGGTACGCGCGCCCCGCCCTGAGCGCGGCTGGGGGAGCAGGAGCCAGAGAAGCCCCCGGGGCCTCGGGTACCTCCTCCAGCGTGGGGTCGGAGACCCTGTAGCCCGACAGCCGCAGGCGCTGGCGGTTCTGCTCCAGGGCCCGGAAGAGCCTGCAGAGGCGCGCGGGGTCCGCGGCCTTGGGGACGGCGTAGCGCAGCTCCCAGCCCCCGCGGTGCCGGAGGGAGGCCCCGGGGACGTGGGTCTGGATCAGACGTGTGGCCCGGGCCACGTCCTCACAGCCGTCGTCCTCCGGCGCAGCAGGCTGTCCCCAAACCAGAGGAAACGGTCAGGCTGTGGGGCCGCCACGTGCCGAGTGCCCGGCCACCGGCCTCCGCTCCTCTGCGCAGCCAACGTCCCCGTCCTGTGCGAAGCGGCCCCAGCCCACCGGGCGTTTCCACGGACACGGGACACGCGTCCTTTCTAAGCCGCAGGCTGCCTCCACGTCTGCACCCGCCCCGCTCTGCCCCTGCCACACCCGCTGCCACACCCGCTGTCACACCTGCTGTCACACCCGCTGCCACACCTGTCACACCTGCTGTCACACCTGCTGTCACACCCGCTGCCACACCCGCTGCCACAGGCAGTGCTGACACCCGCGCCTCACAGTGGAGTGTCACCATCAGAGAAGCACGTCCAGAGCCCGGCGTCACATGAATGCTGGCCAGACATCAGGGCAGGTCCCCTCTGATTCCTTCTGACCGTCACAGTGCACTCGGTCCCCCCGGCCCCCTGTCCCCAGGACCCACAGCAGTGAGATCCAGCTAGACCGGGAACAAACGCGTTAAGTAGACCTAAACGCCGCGTATGGGAGTTGTCGCCGGGCGAGGGGCGCGGTTGCAGGCGGGCACTGGCCCGGTCGCTGAGCGGCGCGGCCCTTACCTGTCTGGTGAGCGTCAGGCTGAGCCCCTGCCCGTGGGCCTCCATGAGGCAGGACGGTGACCCGCAGCAGCGGAGGCGGCCACGCTGCAGGATGGCCACGCGGTCGCTCAGAGCCTCTGCCTCATCCAGGTGGTGGGTGGTGAAGATGATTGTCCGACCTGCGTCCCCACAAAGGCGCGTCAGGGCAGGCGGGACAGCGTGGGGACCGTCCCTGAGTCTTACAGCAGGAAAAACGGGGACCCGCAGAGGTGACTCCGCCGAGGCCGCCCGCAGATCAGAGGCCCTGACCTGGGGTCTCCGCCGGCCCCTCGGGTGGCGGGCCTACCTTGCCGGTGCTTGAGGAGCGTGTCCCACACGCGGCGGCGGGAGCAGGGGTCCACCCCGCTCGTGGGCTCGTCCAGCACCACCGTGCGCGGTGCCCCCAGGAAGGCCATGCCCACCGACAGCCGCCTCTTCAGGCCGCCGGACAGGGCGCGGGCCAGCGTGTGCTGATGCGGCCCCAGCCCCAGGTCCCCCAGCGTCCTGCCAATGAGAGCAGGGCGCGCCCTGTCCCCAAGCCCACAGAGCCCCGCGACTACGGGCGTCGGCGTCCGTCCCAGGGCTCAGGGCCCTGGGGCAGCTGACCGAGCGTGAGACGGCCCCGCAGGGCGTCTGGAGAAGCGTCTCCCCACCGCCCGGCTCCTTGGCGCCCCCGTCCCCTCTGGTACGTGGGGGCGCAGGGGTGCCACCGCTGCAGGGTCCTCACCGCTGCAGGGTCCCCCGCTGCAGCTGGGGGGCTGCTGCCCACCCCGCCCCTGGTCCCACTGTCCGCTGTGATGTCACCGGCGCCCATGGCCACCCACGCCCGGGACGACCCCGCCCGGCGCTCACCGGTCCACCTGCTGGCGACGCGCCGCCCACGTCCACTGCGGAGCCTTGATGGCGGCGAAGAGCAGCAGGTGCTCACGCACCGTGAGGTTCTCCAGCAGGACGTCCCGCTGGGGACACACGCCCAGCTCCCGCCGCTCGGCGGCCCGGTGGGTCCGCAGGTCCCGGCCGTTGACCACGACGCTTCCGGAGGTGGGCGGGTGCAGCCCGGTCAGCAGCGATCTGCACGGGGAGCAGGTCAGCGGGGCCCGCGTGTGGCCGGCCGGTGTCCCGCCGGGGACCCCCCGCCCGCCTGCTCCCAGCACGGCCACTGCGGGGGCTGCGGGGCGTGAGCGACGGTCACCCCCACTTCGTGTTTGCAGACCAGGAAACAAGCTAAAGGCAGGGCCTGTTTACCTAAGTCCCCAAACGGCCGCCAGCCCACCGCCCGGGACGCTCTGTGGCCGGGACCCCGGGCCCAGCGCCCGGTCTTCCTCCTGCGACACCCCCGCCATCTGCCCGTCAACACCGCGCACGCGGGGCCGGGTGCAGGCCCTGCTCCCTGAGCAGGCGCGCTCCCGCCGCCTCCTTCCCCGTAGGGGCCGCGTTACAGAGGACGCCGTGCGGGCTGTGAGCCGCGTTCACACCACCAACGGAAACAGAAACAACCCGCAGCGAGGCGTCCCCTCTTCTCTCTCTCCCTCCCTCGCCTCTCAATAAAATAAATCTTTAAAAAGAACAAAGGAACAAAGCCCTTTTTGTTGATATAATTAGGCACAGCTTAGTCCTACTTAAAAAAGAGCAAAAAGCAAGGGACTTGTTCAAAACAGAAATTCGGCCGCTGCGGTTTAACCAGCAGTTGGGGTTAAGCTGGTCGAGTCCCGGCCGCGGCCCGTGTGGACCCACATGACCTGGGTGAGCGCCCCGCGCGGGAGGCCCCCAGCCCGGCTCCCGCCCTGCGCAGCTCGGTGGAGTGAAACTATCAAAAACGGGTGACGTGCAACTACGGCGGCTGCGCTGGGCCCTCCCCCTTCTCTCTGTCTCTGTGAAGAGCAATAAAATAAATTTTATTTTTAAAAAAGCCGCCGTTTCCGTGGCCTGCTCAGGCGCTTTTGTGGACCCCGAATGTCTGGGATCACACAGTTTGATGCCTTAATCTGGAGCCACTGGATTCTGAACCAAGACTCAAACCGTGAACAGACGGCCAACCCCACCCAGTTGGAACGTGAAAGCAATCCTGGGGTGCTTAGAAAACTGCAAACCTCCCTCTGAATCCCCTGTTTCTGTAGGAGGGTTAAGCCCACGGGGAGAAAAACGGGAGGTGTCCCGGGTCCCGGGACGGCGAGAGCCGAGCCACAGCAGGGGAGAACCTCGCAGGGCACGGAGGCAGCACCGGCGGCTCGCGCGGCCCTCCCTGCGGCCGTGGGTCCGGGGTGCTGTCCTCCCTCCGTGCCCGTGACTGTCCCGGGACCCAGAGCACAGCGGGGAGCCTGCCTCACGGGCGAGGACGCACATGACGGTGGTTTTCCCGGCGCCGTTGGTCCCCAGCAGGGCGGTGATCTGGTCGCTGTGGAAGCTGAGGCTCAGGTCCTGGACGGCCGCTTTGTGGGGCGGGTACTCCTTGGTCACAGACACCAGGGTGACGCCGGGGGGGCCTCCTCCCGGCTCTCCCTTCCCGCGTGGTGGTGGTGACCCTGTGGGGAAGGCGCGGAGTCACCCTGGGAGGACGGTGCCCGCTCCCAGTAGCCAGCGGCCACCGGGACCCGCGTCCCGACTGCGTGAGACACACACGGAACGGCTCAGGGCCTTCACCAACGCCAAGCGGCTGATTGTGCACGGCACACCTGACACCTCCCGCTGCACAGCCGTGCCCTCCCGCCTCCGTCGTGAAGGGCAGTGAACGCACACACGCGCTCATCCGCCCCCGTCGCCGATGCACCAGAACCTCCTCAGGACGCCGTCTCCCAGGACGGGAGAGCTGGCAGGTGCTGGGCATGCTGCAAATTCTCTGCAAGGTTCAGATTCTGCCGGGAATCGGGAAACTTAGGACTTAGCCCCACTGACTTGTACAGGAAGCTCATCCTGGGGGCAGCTCTCTCACCCACACTCCCTTCGGGGTCGGTGCCCCGGGAACGGGCCGTGACGCAGCCCACGGCGGCCGGCCTGCCCTGTCCCCGGCCCCCGGCCCCCTGCCCCCTGCCCCCTGCCCCCGGCCCCCTGCCCCGTCTCACTTGCAGGGCTGGGGACGCGCTGTCTCGCGGAAACACATAATCAATGAGCCCGTGGGAACTGCGCTGAGACCCTCCCAGGCACCACAGCCGCTGGCCGGGCACCTGAAGCCCCGCCCACAGGGTGTAAGCACCCCCAGGGGATCTTCCCTGCCAGGTGGCACCGTCACCACGCGTCTGAGGCCGAGGCGCAGGCGGCTGGTACACGGGCCAGGTCACATCGAGCACAGCGTACGCCGGCCCGGGAGCAGGAGGCAGCGCCTGCATCCAGCCCCCGGCTCTTCACAAACCTTCACTGTCCAAGTTCCCGCGGAAGAAGCGCTCCGGCCACAGCCCACGCGGCCTCCTCGCCACCGGGCCGCACACGTCCTTCCAGTACGACGCCGTGAAGGGGAAATACCACGGCCTCCTGAAGCCGAAAGCGCCTGGCAAGCAAGGCACGACCCGGTCAGGCTGCCGTTCTATTTGGAAGAAGATTCCGTCCCAGAACAGCTGAGCCCATCAATTAAAACGCGGTTCCGTGCAACAGACTCCACACACGTCCCGCATCGGAACCCGGGACAACGAAGGGCGAGCTCGGCCCTAACTCTGTCCTCAGCCCGGCCCAGGGCCTCTCACATCCTTCCCCCCAAAACGGGGCTGCTGAGCAAGCGCCCCCTAAGCAGGCCGGCCGCTGTCGTCGAAGGAGAAGGCAGCGCCGGCAGCCCGCCCGGCCCCACGGCCCTTCCATTGAGCTGCCACTTGTGTCTGTGTCGCGCTGATGTCTGCACAGAGCACGGGACAAGGTTAAGACCAGGGAGGGATCGATCCATTGAAGCTGCTGCAAAGGAGGGTAACTCGTGACGCTAACGTTTCCATGTGTCCACACGCTTCCATCACATCCCGTGCACTCGGGAGTCACGCTGCCCTGGGTGTCTGTGGAAACGCAGGAGCGTTTCATCGGCAGCTCTTCTCCGTCCCCTTTGCTGCCCACTCCAGCTGCGGGACGCGCGGCCTGGATTCCGGAAGAGTCCGAGGACAAGGCCCGACGTGAAGCGCAGCTCAGCACCTCCGCCGCCCATCAGACCACAGAGGCACGGCCGCCACACATGCTGATCAGGACGCGAACGGTCCCACAGGGGCCGGGGCCTGTCACCCTTCAGCCAGGGGGGCAGTCGCGCTGGGTTGTCCCCTCTTCCTTCCCCGTGGGACAGGGGTGCAGCCGGGCTTGTCCCGGGCCCTGCCCCTCACCTGCACGCAGGTCCTCACCTCCACAGCCCGCTGCCCACGCCGCTCACAGCGCCCGCGTTCTGTACGGTTCTGTCCCTTCAGCCCATCCGGGAAGAACCGGACCCAGGTCCCTCTCAGCTCCTCTTCATGAGGAAAGCGGTCCCCTCCCCAAACCCACCGGCTCGCGTCCCCCGGGCTCGCGTCCCCCGGCCGGCTCTCGGGGCAC
>PVKE010024209.1:0-23994 GCA_004027555.1 Craseonycteris thonglongyai | reverse complement strand
CTATGGACACACCCAATAACCTGGTGATTGCCTGAGGGAAGGGGAGGAGGGGGGAGGGAGAGAGGGAGGAGAGGTGGGAGAGGGCACCAGCATTATGGACACACTCAATGGTTTGTTTACCTGGAGAGGAGGGAGGATGGGGGAGGGAGAGTTGTGGGGGGAGGGGGAGTGGGCACCAGATATATGGGGTTGGAGGGGACCTGATTCTGGGAGCTGGGCAAATAATGTGATGCACGGGTGATGTGATGTGGACTTGTCCATCGGGAAACTATCTAATTGTTACCAACCAATGTCACCCCATTAAATTTAACAATAAAATATAATAATATTAAAAAAAAAGATAACAGATATGGTTCATTTGGAAACATGAAGACTGAAAGAGAGGCTGTTACTCTCTTTGTAAATCTGAGAGCACCTAAATGTCTATCAAAAGGAAAATACTTCAATATATTATGGTATATCCATAATACAACCACTAAAATTCTGACATTCAAAGAACAAATGATACAAAATAATAGATTTGCTTAAATATAAAATTTTCCTCTAACATTTATAAATTTACCACAATAAACATATTATTTCTATAATCATATTAAAACCAATAAATATATAGACAAAAGAGAGAAAAAGAGGAAACAAAAATCCAGAATTTTGGAGGTGACAGAATGTGTGTGTGTGTGGAAAGAAAGAAACTAGTTTTTATTTTTTCTCTTTTTATCTCTTTATTTTTATTTTAAATTATAAAAGCAATACAGTAAGTCTTCATTTAACATCATTGATAGGTTTTTGGAAGCTGCGACTTTAACAGTAAAAGGAAGCCAATTTTACCATAAGCTAATTGATATAAATAAGAATTAAGTTCCCACAGCACATTTCTGGGCACAAAAACATCACCAAACTTCTTAGTAAAGACCCAAACTAGGGGAAGCCGGGGTGGCCCAGTGGGTTGAGCGCTCACTTTGCAGCGCCGGGGACTGAGGATCGAATCCCGGCCCCGGCCCCGGCCCCGGCCCGTGCGGAACCATATGCTGAACTGGGAGCTCCCCCAGTTCAGTTCTCTCTCTGTCTCTGTATCTCTCTCTCTCTCTGTCAAAAAAAAAGACCCAAACTACTTCTAATATTAGACATCAAAATAAATATGAGCTATACATACATTTAAGAAAGATGAATAAAAACAACTAAGGTTATTTTCCAACCGATTATTCCAGTTCAGGGGCACAGGTGGCCAGAGCCTGTCCCAGCTGCCCCAAGGAACAAGGTGGGACCCAACCTTGGACCGGAGGCCCTCTCGTCACAGGGCACATGACAGCCACATCCACATTCAGAGTGGGACAACTCAGAATCACCAATTCATCTGATGTGCACACCTTTGGGATATCGAAGGAAACCCGAGGCCCTGGAGAAACTGACACAGACATGGGAAGAATGTACAAACTCCACAGACAGTGGTCCGGCCAGAATTTTTTTTTCTTTCTCATCAATGTTATAATGAAATGATGTTCAATGAAACATTAGAGGATCTTCTGTATATGAAAACTTATGGTAAATAATTCAAATAACAATTTCAGTTATTCAACAAATATTTATTAAGTACCTATACGTACTTTTATTCATCCTGGTTCTAGAGGACAGAACAAGTAGCAGTGAGTGAAAGGCTACTGAGGCAGAAAGTGCCTCAGTATAAAAAAAAAATAGCAGAACTGCCAACAGCAGAATGGGCTGCTGTATACAGTAAAGATCTTACATGTCACTGGTAGTTCTTTACTACGGGAATTCTTTTTTTTTTTTTAAGATTTATTTTATTGTTTTGAGAAAAGTGGGGAGGGCCCAGAGCAGTCTCCATAGTTGTACATCATTAATTGTGACATAGTTTCATTCCACCCAGGTGGATGTGGGGTCGTGCAGGCAGGAACTGAACTGGTGGTCTCCCACATGGGAGGGGAGAATCTTCACCACCACCCTGGTGGTTACCAGTTGCACCACAGTTCAGCATATGGGTTTGCACAGGCCAGGGCTGGGATTTGATCCCCAGACCCCGTGGTTACAAGGCAAGTGCTCAACCTGCTGAGCGATCCCAACATCCCTACTGTGGGAATTCTTATACTGAGTAATAGATATATGACTTCCAAAATCCCTTCTGATTCTGAGACTCTATTACTTTCTAAATTAACACAAAGAATCAATAAATAAGTCCTCACCATCATCCACCACATAATATTGGCCAATTCAATTCCCTTCTGATAGTCTTTTCTAACATAGAAGAAATATCATTGACTTAGACCAATGTAAACTTGACAAATGAGATTTAGAGAAGGTTTCTGAAGTACTTATATTGCATTTAGTAGATATATGAAGTGATTTATAATGAAATGATGTTGAATGAAACATTAGAGGATCTTCTATATATGAAGCCTTATGGTAAATAATTCAAATAATTTCAGTTATTCAACAAATATTTATTGAGTACCTATTATATACTTTTATCTAATGCAATACTCAGGGCTATAGCATCGTCTATAATATTAGAATCCTAATAAACATCTTAAACTCAAACCATGACTGTAAATACTCACTTTAAAAACCTCTGGTTCTACATGGGACTCACTGCCCATTTATCATTTCCATACTTTCACAGTATAATTATGTCACAATATGACTTCCTTCACACGAGCATTGTTTATACCACAATGACTCAGAAAACAGAATTTTGGAGATTTGGGAAATTTCTTTAAATAAAAGAAAAATGAATTATAAAAGCAACCTGATGCCACAATGAGATACCACTCCATGTCCACTAGTATGACTATCATCTAAAAGACACAATAAGAGATGTTGGTGAGGATATGGAGAAATTGCAAACTCATACACACTGGTGGGAATGTAAAACAATGCAACCACTCTGAAAACTAGTTTGGCAGTCCGCAAATATTAAACATAGAGTTGTTATTATATGAGCCAACAATTTCACTCCTAAGTATATGTGCAAGAGAAATAAAAACCTGTATCCACCCCAAAACTTGTACACACATACTCATAGCAGCATTGTTCATATAGCCAGAATGTACAGATAATTCAATACTCATCAACTGATAAACAAAAACATAGTGTTCATACAGTGAAATATTGTTCACCAACCAAAAAAACTGAAGTATTAGCATGTGCTATAATGTAGATCAACCTTGCCCAACCTGTGGCCCACAGGCCACTCATGACCCAGGATGGCTTTGAATGTAGCCCAACACAAACTCATAAATTTTCTTAAAACATTATGAGATTTTTTTTGCCATTTATTTTATTTATTGTTACATTTATTGGGTGACATTGGTTAGTAAAAATTACATAAGTTCCAGCTGTACAATTCTATAGTATTTTGTCTATGTGTTATAATATGTGTTCACTACCCAGAGTCAGCTTTCTTTTTTAGCTCATCAGCTACTGTTAGCATTATTATATTTTATGTATGGCCCAAGACAGTAATTTTTCTTCCAATGTGGCCCAGGGAAGTCAAAAGGTTGAACATCCCTGATGTAGCTGAAGCTTGAAAACATGCTAAGAAGCCAGTCACCAAAGACTACATATTGCATGATCCATTTTTATGGCACGTTCAGAATAGGTGAATCTATAGAAATAGAAAGTAAATTAATTGTTGCCTAGGGTTAGGAGGCTGTGGGTGGTGGGCTGGCTGGGACATGAGAGTGATAGCTAGTGGGCACAGGGCTTCTTTTGGGTGGTTATGAAATGTTCTCAAAGTAATTGTGGTGATGATTACACACCTCTGAATATACTAAACTCCAACAAAATTTAAACTTTAAACAGGTGTAAATTATACTTCAATGATGCTGTTTTAGAAAAAGGAAGATTATACTTTCACAAGTTCATTTCAGCTTCCTAAATTTCTCTGGCTAATGTCAAGCCTATTGTAATATTTCCTAAATATAGCTTCATAACCAAGATATTGCTACAGAAATAGTGTGTGGTCTTCCAGTACATGTTCAGCTGTGAGTCAGAACTTTAAAACAAAGGCCAGAAGGTAGAACAAACTAGCAAACCAAATTTAGACAAAAATACTACAAAAGTATACTACTCTGAATTAGCTTCAGGGCCTAATGAGCTATTAACATCATTGTAGAGCAGCGCTATGTTATATGGATCAAAATCTAACTAGATAACAAAGCAGATGTTCCAACATTTCAAGGTGTACACAAGTGAAAAGCCAGTCTTTAATTTCACTCAACGTCTTCTAAAGATCAGAAGAAGATGCAAGAATATTTTTTAAGTAGTCAAAAAACAAACAATCGAACAAAAAAAAAAAAGAAACATAAAAAAGCCACAAATAAAGATGTTCATGTGGGGGGAGGTGGGAGTGGGCACTAGATATAAGGTGATGGAAGGGGAACTGATACTGAGTGATGGGCACATAATACGATGCATGAATGATGTGATGTGGACTTGTACATCTGTAAACTGTCTAATTGTTACCAACCAATGTAACCTCATCAAATTTAACAATAAATTTAAAAAAAAAGAAAATTCCATAGATAATAAAAAAAAAAAAAAAAAAGATGTTCATGAACAAATAAGATGAAGCAGTTGAAATACATTTTTTTTCCTTGCTTGCCTTGTCTTCCTAACAGGATTGAAACTTCTGAAGGCAGGGCCCACATGCCCGCTTTTGGAGACCCTCCATGGTACTCGCAGTGTTCTGTCAGAGGAAATTCTAGTGACCTAAGGCCCTACATTACCCAGCTTCTGCCCACCTCGCCTCATCTCATTCCATAGCTACCTGTGCACACCTGCTTCCCACACCCAGCTCCTCTTCCATTTCTCACATCTGCCAGGCTCTCTCCCTCCTTAGAGCCTCTGACTATGCTGGTCCTTTTCCATGAATGCTCTCCATCCACTTTTCATGGTCTCAGCTTAATGAAACTACCTCCCTAGAAAGGCCGTCCTTCACTGCCCCATATTAATTAAATAGGTTCCCCATAAGAGTCTGTCATCTCGTCCAATTCATTTACTTCACAGTATTTATCACAAAGTCTATTAACAACATTCCATAAATACTTAGTCCCTAATTACGTACCAGGCACTACTTTAGGTGCTACAGATACAGCGGTGTACAAAATCAATAGTAATTCAATTTATATTTGTTGTTTTCTTGATTGTGCTTTGTCTTCCCTACCATAACCTACCATGTAATCTTCCCATCATATAGATTCTTTGTAAGCAGGGACTGGCTAGGGGAAGGCAGTCTGATGTGGTCAAAAGCCATAATGTCAGAGCCAAACAACTAGGGTAGAATCCTGGCTCTCTCACTTGACCAAATGACTTAAGTGCTCTGAATCTTATCTTTCCCCTCTATAAAACAGGCATAATTATTGTACTTTCTTTCAAAGGTTGTTATGAGGAATAAATAAGTAGCATGGTTTAATCACTTGAAAAAATACTTGGCACATAATTTAGCCCTATAAAAATGTTTATTAAAGAAATGTTCTTTGATTATTGAGCCAATACAGTGTCAGACAAACAGTTGGTTTTATTTAAATGAATTAAGAAATTGTGGTGCCCGTGGTTACATTTATGTTTATAATTGAGCCAAAGCCTAAAGAGAGAGCATAGCAGCAGGAATAAAATGCTCCTTTTCATCTTTGAACTCTGTTAGAAAAAAATTATTTAGTCTTATAGGCTAAATGTTGACATTCTTGGTCAATTTCAAGCCAATGGCGGCATTCTCTTTGGAATCTGATGGAAATATTGTGGTTGTTTCCTGCCATAGGAGGTTCTGGGACTTTCCAGGAAGGAAGGGCTGTCAGCATAAAGCTTAGTTCACAGTCTGGCTTCTACTGTCGTGAAAAAACATCTGTCTCCAGCAACTGGTGAGGGGATTCCTCTGTACTTGTCATTTATTTCTCCTGTCCTCTTCTCATTACATATGTCCACCATTTCTAATCTGACATTTCTATTATGTGCTCTCTTCAGGATGGAACTAAAACCTGAAGTCTTGAGCAGCTCATAGCACCTTTCCTAACTATGAGTGTGTTAGTCACACAATTGTTCTCTTGACAGACAGATATGTAATTACTCTCCTTCTACAGGAATCCTCCTCCTTTCAGACTATATTCTCTACTTCCTATTGGTGTATCTTCCTCTGAACTATTAAATAGCTTATAACTCCACTCCTAGGGAAGCTCTAAGACAATGGTGGGTGAAGTGACACCCATAAAATCTGCCAAGTCCTGCTGGTTCATGCAGCCTTCTAAACCACAACCCACATTTGCATGGATAGGCTACATGGGATCAGTTTGGACCTGGTGCAGAAGGAAACTGACCTGTCTGTTCATGAGACCTGGCACTGGGGCATTGAGGAAGGAAGGCTCAGCGGAGGTGTCACTGTAACTGCCCTCATAGTTATGGGATGAAACCCAAAGACCAGATGTTGAGCATTACTCACCTTTTAGTCTCCCAGGCTCTCAAGTGATCATCTGCTAAAAGCCTGAGTTCACTGAGGTCTTCAAACCAGTAAGATTTGGGAACTGGGTATGGTGGCCACCTTCTGACCTGCAATCTGACAAGACTCAAAAAAAGAGAATTTAAGCTACTAACCTCATCCATTTGCTTTTCTGTATAAATTGTCAGGTGACTACAAATTCAGCTGTAACTCATTTAAAACCCAGGCGTGTACCTGTCATACTTCCTTTTAGATGATGATGAACTTGGAAATGTTTTAAGTCCCCAGCAGTTGTTCTAAAGCAGGTAAGGAATACAACCAACATACATTGTGCTGATACAGAACTATTTGACCATTACATGGTTGTCATACAAGGCAAGTGTGCCATTTTTTATTTAAAGATTCACTGGACATTTATAAATTTGGGGGAGTGGAGGGCTTCTCTGACCAACATTTTGGGCTATCATTCAATCAGGGTGTAGATTTATCAGCACCAAAGAAAAATCTTGGGAGCTAATTCAGGAGACATTTTAAATAGATTGTTTTAACAATTGAAGGCCAAAAGGGTAATAGGAAACAAAAGACTATCAAATAAATTTTCTACTACTGGAATAGAAGAGTTTCCTAGAAATTAACATCTCTGCCCTGCTTGCTCCATTGGTAGGGATTTCCAGTGAGTCAAAGAATTTTACTCTTTTATCCCAGCCATACCTCTTGTTCTCGCCAATGTTTATTTCTATCATTTACCAATAGATGAGACAATTTTTTGCATAAGGCTTTTCTTAGAGCTTGGCCCAGGTCCAAACCTATATACAGTAATTTATAGTTAAGATCTAAATAGCACTGGTGCATGTGAGCAGTGTCTATGGGCTCTTCCATCATGAAGAAAGTACTGTGCTTAAGTGTCTCCAACACATTTGCTTAGAACATTACAGAAGGAACTGCTGAGATCTCTGTAGGAAAGTAGTGAAATTCTACACAAGATTAACATTGCATTGTAACAGACATTGTGTCAAGTCTAGAAATTTTTAGGGAAATGTATGGGTTTCAAGGTTTCATCTTTCTTTAACACCAGTTTTTGAGCTGCTCATCTAAAAACATTTTGGAAGCCAGAAATCTCAGTGACTTTCAAATTCCTTTGAAACATCTCAAGGATGAGTTGATTTGAGAAATCTCTCTATATCTCAGGAGTGAATGAAAAGAAAGTAGAGATACCCATGGTCAAGTTCATGCCATCAAACAAATTTCTTATATTTCATATTTTTTTCTTTTTTTTAAGATTTATTTTATTGCTTTTGACAGAGACAGAGAAGGGGAAGGGTCCAGAGCAGTCTCCATAGCTGTATGCCATCAGTTTTTTCCAACATGGTTTCATTCTACACAGGTGAGCAGAGTTCTCACAGGGTCAGAGCTGGGCTGGGGGCCTCCCACAAGGGAGGCACACCCCTCAAGCCAGGGGTGAACCGGGAAGTGAGAACCGAACTGGGGGCCTCCCACATGGGAAGCACACCTCAATTCAGCATATGGGTCTGCACAGGCCGGGGCCAGGACTCAAGCCTCGGTCCCCAGAGCTACAAAGCGAGCACTCAACCCACTGAGCCATCCTGGCTTCCCTTCATATGTCTTTAGGATCTTCCTTTCATCTTCTCTCACCCAAAAGCAGTCTATCTATCTCTGACCATTCTCCAGAAATGCCCAGCCAGATTCATAAGGGGTCCTAGAATATCCATTTGGCTCAATCAATCCATTGCTCAAAGCTCTCCAGAAATTTGAGTGGTTTCTTATCTACTCCCATTCATTCTTCCCTCTATCTATCCATCCATCCATCCATTAACTCATTAATATTCTATTGCTAGGTTGACCATACACATCATTTTAAACGAGCCTGTATATTTTTTTTCTGTCCTGTTTAAAATGGTACATATGGTCAGCCTACTGACACCTTGAATTTAGCCCAGTGAGACTAGGCTGACCGTACGTACCATTTGAAATGAGACAGAAAAAAATTATACTGTCCCCTTTTAAATGGTATGGATGGTCAGCCTATTGCTCGCCTATGTGTGTGAGGTCCTCTGCTAGATTCTGGGATATACAACTGACATCTAAATTTCATCTGGGAAAAAAAACATTCAAAAGGTAATTACACAAATAATTATTTAATTGTAATTGGGTAAGTGCTCTAGAGGCAGAGCATGATGCAACAGGAGAATTTAACATGTTAATAGGAGAATTTAACATGCTGGCCTGGTCTCAGCATGGAGGTGAAAGAGGTTAAGGAAAGCTTCTCTGAGGAAGTAACATTTGTTCTGATCCCTACAGGATAAGTACAAATTCATCAGACAAATGGTATGTGTGGGAGAGCTGTTGGGAGGGAGGGTGAGAGGGTGGGGTTAGAACCAGGCAGCCAGATGAGCAAGTGAAGGCCCTTGGCACAGCAAATAGGAAAGGCAGGTCAGTGTGGGTCAAGTGTGGCCAACCAGAAGGAGAAGAGCAGAAAATCAGGCTAGCTTGTTCTCTAGGAAGGGTTTAGAAAAAAACAGTGGAGTCATCTTAGCTTGTTGCCCCGGAGCAGTCACAATTCTGACCCCGTGGCGTTCTTGAGGTTCTCAGGCTGGTGTGCCCTAAATCCATCAGACCTCCATCCCTGAGGTGAGCTAGGCTAATGGACCCTGGGCCAAAGCTACAATTGGAATTGTCAATCAAGAGCATCAACACCAAATGCAGTGTGTGGACCTGGTTTGAATTCTGATTTGACTAAATCAACTGTAAATAGATATTTGGGAGACGATCAGGAGATACAAAGTAGATTAAATGTTAGATGATTTAAATAAATTATTGTTAATTTGTAAGTACAAAAATGATATTGTGATTGAGAAAGAAAATTATTTTTTAGTATTTAAGAGTGAAATGTTATAAGGTCTATGATTTAAATTAAGTCAGCAAAGTTTTCAAGAGTTATATACGACAAAATGTTAGGAATTATTTGGTAAGTGGTATGTGTATGGGACTTAATTACACTGTTCTTTTCACTTTTTGTTTAAAAATGTTCATAATAAAAGGTTAAAAACATGAAAAGGAAAAATATATTATTAATCATCAATTTGGCTTAGTGGTGTTTGTCCTGGGAAAAGTAGGCCTAGAACTAACCATCTCACCAAAGGCAAAGGACATGAATTAAGTACCTGCATTTTCCTTTTAAATTTCTTTTTTGTGTTTCTTGTTTATCAGTCTGTAAAAACTCAATTTATACTAATAAAATCTTAAAAGTAAATGAGAATAAGTGCTTATTTATTTAACCACCTAAAGACCTCCTTTACGTGCATAATGTGATTGACCTAGAGATTTTGTCTAGTGCAAAGAGTTCAAAAGTTGATTTGGTCCCAACCTTTAAAAACTAGTATTTGTATTGATTCTCTATAATAGTAACTGTATCAGTTTTGTTCAGGCACCCCTGTGGCTTGGGGAACTACAGCTCAGGAAAGGGTATTTGATTTGTACTCTTTGGTGAGCTTGATGTTAGCTGATTCTTTATTTCAAGACTGGCAAACAGGGGAAGCCGGGATGCCTCAGTGGGTTAAGCACTCACTTTGCAACCCCAGGGACCAAGGATCAAATCCCGGTCCCGGGCCCGTGCGGAACCATGTGCTGAACTGGGAGCTCCCTCAGTTCAGTTCTCTCTCTGTCTCTGTGTCTCTGTGTCTCTGTATCTCTCTCTCTCTCTCTCTCTCTCTCTCTCTCTCTCTCTGTCAAAAAAATAAATAAATAAATAAATAAATAAATAAATAAATAAATAAATAAATAAATAAATAAAATAGCAAACAATGCACTTACAGTAACTGAGACTTGGATACGGTGGAACAGTAACCCAGCATGAAATGCCCATAAAGTGCCAAAATGAGGTCACTGTCCTATAGCTGCATTCATGGGAGCTGGAGAACCCCAGGGCCTACAAGCCATACGAATGGGGTTGCCAGATAAAATACAGGGTGCCCAGTTAAACTTGAATTTCAGATAACCAAAGAATAATTCTTATTTAGTATAAGTATGTCTCACGCAACATTTAGGACATACTTATACTAAAAAAGAGGAAAAAAAAAACATTTACCTGATGTTCAAATTTAGTTAGGTGTTCTCTTCCTTCCTTCCTTCCTTCCTTCTCCCTCCCCTCCTCTCCCCTCCCCCTCTCCCCTCCCCCTCTCCCCTCCCCTCCTCTTATCTAGAAGCCTACACAGGAATGAATGAATGTACAGATAGGAAAAGCCAAATCACAGCAAAGAAGAAAATGGTGCACCCAAATTACTATTTCTGAAATGTCTCCCCCATGAGCTGGGACATTGGGCGAAGAAATTCAGACGAGACTCTTTGGGCCAGGGAGGACTAACTGAGGATTTGGGACCAAAGAAGTGAAAACATGAGATTGTTATCTGTGGACAATATTTCAAAGAGGAGCCGTCCTCCATCACTTCTTGCCTGAGCCACTGGCTTCTCTTCACTAATTTGTCAGAACCTACTGGGTGAGAGGCCCTGGGGAGAGATCAAGATGAATAACATAAGACACTTCCACTCCTTCAAAGAGTAACAGTCTAGTAGCGAATTAGACTCCAGAATGGCCTTCTAGAGCCAGGCCACTGGGTTCAATTCCAGCTCTGACACTTATTAAGTGCTTCTTTGTACCAAGTACTTAAGCTTCTGGTGCCTAATAGAAACAATAAGTAGAGTTAGTTATTTTATAGGGTTGTCATAATCATTAAATGAATTAATGAACAAAAATTTCTTAAATTAGTGCCTGGCCCCTATTAAACACATATAATTATAAGTATGTATTTATAGGAACAAGAAACCCACAAGGTACAAACTGAGTAATTTTCTAAAAAGAGATTCTGATATACCAGTGAGGAGAATACAGTCAGGATACAGAAAGTAGGAACAAAGAGGCATAGAAGAAAGCATAAAGTGAGCTTTAGGAATAGCAAACAATTCTCTATGGCAGAACTTTTGGGTCTGTTAAAAGGAGTGCTAAGAAACAAAATCAGGACGGGAAGAGCTCCGTCACAGAGGGCCTTGAATACCATCAAGAGTGGGGGCCCTGCCCTGCACTAGAGGCCCACTGAGGGTTCCTGAGCAAGGAAGCAGCATGAACACTGGGGAGGGACTCGTTATGCCACCGTGTACGCTACAGAGGAGCCTGGAAGATGGAGATTTACTATAGTAAACGATTACTATATTCATAACCAGGGTCAGACATTGCGAGTAAAAAAGTCCTTGCACTCCTACAGACTTCAGTCCAGTGGAAGAAGGAGATGTTAAACAAATAGTCATACAAACAAGAGTTACAGGGTGTTCCGAGAGCTCATAGGAACCTACCGTAGATGAGGGAGAGATTCTGACTGGGAGAGCTAGATGCCTACACTGAGATGGAGAGTGAGTCAGGGAGCCGGGAGAGAAGAGCCTGCCCGGTGGAGGATGGGCTCTGTGGCAGCAGGACAGATGGCCCTGGAGACCTACTGAAATAGGCCAGCAGGGGCAGAGCAGACAGAAATAGGAGGCTGGTTTGACATAAGGGAGCATGAGGCAGGGTTAAGTCACCTACCACCTTGGGCACAACTGATTGAACCAGGAGCCAATACCCAAAAGACAGTCTCCTGTTGGCTCTCTAGCCCCCTATAAGATGACCTGGAGTGACACCAGATATCAACTGCTTAAACCAATCAGAGCCTCTCTCTTGGGGAATCTGAATGTGGGACAGAGAGAGAGAAAAAGACTCAGAAAAACAGAAAAGCAGACTGATAGGTACATATGAGGTCTAATAACTAAGTTCGCGAACTTGCCACCATGAGCTTACATTGGCAGCACTGTACAAACAACTCGGTAATGATTCACACCCTTGGTGTATCAGTGTCTCACAGTTGTGTTCCTGTAGACTGGTGGTGGTGTCTTGCTGAGTGGTACTCATTATTGTTGCATGTTTTTGTGTGCTGCTGCAAGAATGTTGGAGCTTGAATTAGAGTCATGAACAAACATTAATTTTCTTGCTGAACTTGGTAAGAGTGGAAGTAAAATCAGGGACATGTTAGTCCAAGTGTATGGGGATAATGCCATGAAGAAAATGGCAGTGTACAAGTGGATTAAACATTCTTCTGAGAGGAGAGAAAGAGTTACTGGTGAAGAGGTCAGGACAGCCAGTAATGAGCAAGAGTGATGAAAACATTGCAAAAATTCGGCAAATTGTGCATCAAAATTGTCGGCTGACTGAGAAGCAAAGCAGACCAAGTAAACATAGATAGAGAGTTAGGAAATCTTGACAGGAGAAAGGTGTATGCAAATGGTACCGAAGGAACTCAATGATGAACAAAAGTAGAGTCAAAATTTGTCAAGAACTTTTGAAGAGGCAGTGTTATCACTGGGATAAAACATGGCTGTATCAATACGACCTTGAAACAAAGTATCCACGTGCACAACGGAAGTCAGCTAATTCTCCACAACCACAACAGTTCTGTCAGTCCAAATTAAGAGTCAAAACGATATATATATATATATATATCTCAGAGGGATTGTTCATTATGAATTTGTACCAACTGGACAGTTAACCCAAGCTGACTACTTCGAAGTGCTGAAAAGGCTACATGAAAAAGTTAGACCAAAATGACTTAAACTTTTCACCATCAACTAACTCATGACTCTTGCATCATGACAATGTACCAGCTCACATGGCACTGTCTATGAGGGAGCTTTTAACCAGTAAACAAATAACTGCATTGGAACACCCTCCCTACTCGCCTGATATGGCCCCCAGTAAATTTTTTATTTACCTATATATGAAGAAAATATTGAAAAGAAGATATTTTGATGGCATTCAGGACATCAAGGGTTAATACAATGCTGACTCTGATGGCCATTCCAGAAAAAGAGATCCAAAACTGCTTTGAAGGGTGGACTAGTCACTGGCATTGGTGAGTAGCTTCCCAAGGGGAGTACTTAGAAGTGACCGTAGTGATATTCATCAATGAGGTATGTAGCACTTTTTCCAGGATGAGTTTGCGAATTGTAGAATGCAGTTGGCAGCTCAGAAACAGAGATGCAGATAAGGTAGATGACATTATAATAAATACTTTGGCCTTTATCTTATGAACAAATACAAGTAAGGAGTGATAGTCATCTGACCTAGGACCATGGAAGAAATGAAAAAGAAGAGGTAATGGTTGGGGAAGCTGGGATGATTCAGCTGGTTAAGCACTCGCTTTGCAGCCCTGGGGACCAAAGATCGAGTCCCAGTTCCAGCCCCGAGCCCGTGTGGACCCATATGCCTAACTGGGGTGTTGCCCCAGTTCAGTTCTCATCAGGGTGAGCTTCCCATATTGGAGGCCCCCATGTGGGCCCCAGCTCACAGGAGAATGTCTCCTATGTGGGAGGCCCCCAGCCAGGTTCCTGTCCATTTGTGTGGAACAAAACCGCCCATCTGTGTGAAACAAAACCATGTCGAAAACTAATGGCATACAACTATGGAGACCGCTCTGGAATATCCTCCTTCTCTCTGTCTCTCTTTGTCTGTTCCTTTCTCTGTCAAAAAAAATAAATAAATAAATAAAAATTAAATCTTTTAAAAAAAGAAGAAGAGGTAATGGTTTTAAAAACATGAACACAAGTTCCTTGACAATTTTCCCTTAATTTCCTTCCTATTGACTGTGGGCTACACTTAGTGATTTGCTTCTAGCTAATAGAATATTGCCAAACCACTGGTGTATGACTTCCCAGACTGGGTTCTTCCTCACTCCCTCCCTCTCTATCTACCTGGTGGGAGGGAGCAAGCTATCATGCTGTAAGCAACCTAATGGAGAGACCCACCCAGTGAGGCAATGAAGCCTCCAGCCAAGAGCCAGCAAGGAACAGAGACCTGCTAACAATCACAAGAGTAATCTTAGAAGCAGATTCTCTGGTTCTAACCAAGCTTCGAGATGACTCCAGCCCTAGCAACGGCTAGTCCACAACCTCATGAAAGACCAACTAAGTTAAGCCACTCCCAGACTCCTAATCCTCAGAAACTGTGTGACATAATAAATATGTTGTTTGCTATTTCTAAACGTCAGCATAATTTCTTGTGCAGCATTAGATAATTAATATACGAGTAGACGGGAGTGGATGACATTACATAGGTAGAATTGCTAGGACTTTGCAATGATAGCTATTGGGCACAGAGGAGCAAAAAAAATAAAAAATAAAATAGATTCTGAGCATTGTGCCTGGCTCACTGAGGTTCCATTTCAGAGGAGGGAAAGGAATATAGGAGGAAGAACTTTGGTTGGGGAAGAAAATAATTTCCATTTCAAATTCAGTGGATTTGAGATGCTGGTGAAGTTTTCAGGTATAAGTATTCCACAAAGATTTGGATATTAGGATGGTAAGGGCTACATTGATAGAAGTCATAGGAAAATCATGGCAATGGAGAGCATTTCCATGAAGAGTGAGGAGATAAAATAAAGACAGATGAAAGGCAAACCATAAGAAACATACATTTATAGAACCAAAAGAGAAAAAAATAGAAAGTAACACTCAGCAAAAAGGGCGAAGACCCTAAAGACAGATTTGGTAAGTCGACATTCACCAGTACCAAAAACCATCAAAAGGGATCTCTATTTCTGGTAAGTTCTACCTCACATTGTAAATTTGTACATTAGATTACCAAAATTCTAGCTGGTATCAGTCAACACTGGCTGCACAAATGAAATCCAATTTCAAGGCCTACAACATAAAAAATAAGGCTTTGAATTGTGGTGAATCTAGCCAAGCATTTGTTACCATGTATTATAAAACTCCTAGGGTATGTGTGTGTCTTTCTAGTGTCTCTCTCAAACTGCAACAGAAAGATGTCCATCTCTAAACAACTCGACCTTTTTATACATGGGAATTCTTCAAGTTACAAAATATGGAGGCCTACTCATTTACCTCAGGGTAAGAGTTTCCAATGCAGGGACATCTGGGAGGGTTGAGGAAGCCAAGTATAATAAATGGTTTCCAGAGCTACATGCCTGGTTTCCTGGGGAACTAGGACATTGTTCAGAATAAAACAGCAGTTTTCCAGCTGCCTACCATTTCTGAAGCATCTTCTGTGTTATTCTATTTGTCTATTTGCTGCTTCTTGCTAATCTACTGATGGCTTTCTACATCTTCTTTCATAGCTTTTATTTTTTCAAGTCATCTATTGCCTCGCAGTTTCTGCTCGCTGTCTTCTCTTTCCACCTCTCTAGTTTTCTGCATTGACACTGGACTACCTTGCTTGTGAGTCAATCTCTTTTCTCTGTCTTTTTTACCCTCTGTCTCCAGTTCAAACTTCCTGAGAGAGGTTTTGCTTGGTTTAGACAGTAACAATCCAGTGTCACTCCAGGCCACCAAATAGGGGCTATAGAGCTTCAAGCAGGCTGTCTTTTGGTCAGATGTTGGTTCCTGGCTCAACCAGTTGAGGCCAAGGTGGTGGGGGAGGTGGGCACTAAGCCTAGAGAATTCCCTGTGCTCCCTTTTTCCCAAAAGGAAGTAGTGTGTGTGTGTGAGGCTGGGAGTGGGGGGGAGGGAAGGTGTGAGCTGGGGGGGCTCAGTGGGTTAAGCGCTCTCTTTGCAGCCCTGGGGACCAAGGATCAAGTCCTGGCCCCAGCCCGTGTGGACCCACGTGCTGAACTGGGGTGTGCTTCCCATGTGGGAGGCCCTCAGTTCTGTTCTCGCCTCTGGGTTCGACCCCTGGCTTGAGGGGGTGTGACTCCCATGTGGGAGGCCCCCAGCCCAGTTCCTGCCAAGCCTGACCCCCGCCCACCTGTGTGGATCAAAACCATGTGGAGAACTGATGTGTGGCTGTGGGGACTGCTCTGGGCCCTCCCCCTTCTCTCTGTCTCTGTCAAAAACAATAAAAATAATCTTAAAGAAAAAAAAAAAAAAGCAGCAGCAGCAGCAGTGGGCCTGGAAGCTACTTTGAGTCGTAATGACCTTTTGAGTAGTAGTCCCCCAACAAGTTAACGGCAGAAATGGCTTAAAACCTACTCTTTTAAGTATGATTTGTTCCAAACAGGTTTTCACCTTTAATATTACTTCAATTTAGCAGCAACTACCTGTGGTGCTAAACCTTAAAGAAGCACATGGGGGCTGCTCACAGATGAAAAACCCAAGATAAAGACAAGAAATACAAGCAAGGAAGGCTTTCATAAACTAAAACTTAGGCCTCAATTCTTTCAATGACCTTACCTAACCTTAGCCAGTTAGTTCCTGCTCTTCATTCATATTCATTCATTTAGCACCACTATTTAGCAGGCATTTTCCTAGTTTGATAAGATTATAAAGATGGCCAACACAGAAACCTTACCCTCAAGGAGCTAACTCCTAAGAAAGGAGAAAGGACAGATGTCTTTCTTCTCATCTCTCTTTGGTCTAGTTTGATTCTTTCCTCCCTTTCCCTTTGTGTATCTTTTGGAAATGGGCTTGTTGATATTCAGTTCCTTCTTTCTCTGAGTTTCTTTACCACACTTGCCAAGGATTCATAGACATCCTGAGTGACTCTGGCTCTACGAACAGGTACAAATTGTTTGTGACTGGAAGAAATGGGATTAGGGGAAGGAGGGTGTTTTTAAATTAATCTGCCTTTATATTGTTCAAATTATTATGAAGTTTTTAGAAATTACTTGTCATAACAGAAAAATATAACAAATACATTTAAAAGGTTCTTTTTTATATAATGAAATAAAAGAAATGAGAAATGGGCAACTGCGAACAAACAGAGTTGGTGAAATTTTCCATGACCCTGCTGGCAAGATTATTTTGTTATCATTAAAAAAAAATAAAAAAAACTATCTCACAGGAAGCACTGTGAAGTAGAAACATACTATAATCTACAAGTGACTGGGGAAAAAACTCTCTTTTGTCCTTTAGATTTGATGGATTCATGTAGATTACTTTCTTATTCTTGAAACTCAAGTGATTGTATTTCTACTTTGCTATAGAAAAGCAACTGACATCACAAAATAAGGAAGCATTTGGGAAGATGAGATTTTAGAGGTAGGCAATGGAAAATTTCGTGGTGAGGGACCAGCAGGGCATGGTTTCTTAGACGTGAGCTTCCTGTAATGTGGAATGCGTACGTGTGAAATCACCAGTCGCTACATTTGCAATAACTTAATAACATGACTGTTCCTCCACCCATCTGTCCTCCTTCCCCATACCAGAGTTCCAGTTTCACACGGGGCTACTTACTGTGAAGCTTTACAAAGAAAGAAGGAAGTAAACTTACCAAAGAGGAAGCAATGTGCTTCAAACACCAATTCTTGACTTAGATGAAAGTTTCCTTTATCACATTTTTTTGTAATGCTACATGGTTCAGAGCAGATGATCCAAATCTTGTATTTCATTGTCACCCTGGGCTCAGGACTTTCCAAATGTATTAACAACTATTTAAAATCTCACTGGGGCAAAGTTAACAGACAACATTATCCTAGCCAGGGTCAGCCTCATTCTGCCTCAAGATTGCACCTGCTCCCTCCTCTGAACTAAAAAGGAAGTAAAAAATGTGATATTGAGGTGGCAGGTCCTTTTTTCTGATGCCAGGAAAGAGACACAAGCTCCTGTTTCTACACTGCTCGTGCTAAAAGGTCTCTAAGGCTGTAACACTTAGCAGAATGAATTCCCTGCTCCCTAAAAGCAAATAGCTCTGCAGGGGAGAAGCTGCAGCTGGCCAGTGGGCCCATAATCCCAGGCAGCCCAGCAGGGGCTAACAGAAGAGAGTGCTGTGTTTGAGGAAACTGATAAGATCTAGAGAGAAACTGAAGCTTAATACCTCATCTGTCATCCCTCTGAAAAATTAGGAAACAGCAAAAGTAGGCAAATTGCTGCTTGAGGAGTGATTAAGGAGGAAAGGAAAGTTGGGGCCTAACTCATTGTTCTAAGGCAGCCAGCCCTTGGATTCTAACCTGGGCTTGGTACCAAGGCTACAGAAGCAGACAGGTCTATCAAATGGCTAATTTAGTAACAATTCAGAATAATGCTATACCCTTAGACAGACTCACAGTGGTATTTTAAATGGCTATTCAATTAGCGTAGCCTGCCAGCTGACAAAACGGAGGTGGTATTTGGCTCCCTAAGAGAAGGCAAATCATAAGCACATAAATATTTTCATTAAAGTTTAATATGAAACTCACTGTGCTTAATATTGAACTTGGAACTGCTATCACCCATTGCTTTAATCTTAGCTCTGACACTGTTAAACATAAGCAGCTAGTAAGAATGTTTACTTAAAAAAAAAAAGCACTTTTGAAAAAAAAGCTAAGATTAACAATTCTAAAAGCAGTAACAACAGTTGTGAATGTTGGTTCAACCATTTACAATTTTAGAAAAATATCGTTCATCTCTCCTTTGATTTTACGAGGCAATTTTGAAAAAACATCAATCAAAGACCTGCTCTGAACCTCCAGGTGTGAAAACAGGGTACAATGGAAAATCCAGATGGTCAAACCATCAGCAGAGTTCTTATATTTGTGATTGGTAGAGAGAAGGAAGCCTGTGTTTGAAGTACAACAGATGGGAAATGCCAACTTCATCACTTAAAGTATTATCCTCACTCCCATCCCACAATCTGGAAACAAGCAATGATGATGCTCTATTTAAAGATAGCAGTCCTTTTCTACATGAGGGGCAACTTAGATTTATTCAATTACCTTTCCACACCTCTTTGGGTTAAGATGTAACCATCACTATCTCCATTAGTTAATGAGGAGTTACTGTTAGTCATTAAAAAACAGCACTCTTACTAGAAAATTTTTTAATTACATATACATTTTATAATTCTAAAAAGCCAAATGACAAAAATTTTTTTAATGATGATTGGGCAACAAAATGTGTGTGGAAACTAATACACACATGCATAGGTGCGCGCACTTGAGCACATTTACATTTTCAAGTGGCAGAAAAAAAATTATACTTTGAAGTGATTAAAAGCATCTTTCCTTGGATAATACTGCATGCTTAAGAAATCTCATTGGCAGCTCAACCATTTTCCCCCAAACCCACAGCCTCAGACAGGTACAGACATGATTACTTCTTGTGGTAGAAGCAAAAGAGTTACTTAAAGTCATTTAGCCAAAGGAAAAGAGAGAAAGAGAGAGACAGAATAAGTGTGCACAACATGGTATCAGCAAACATCAAATTTTATTTAAGTGTCTGGTCCAGCCGATTACTCAGTCTTAGGAGTTCCTTTTGTCTATCTTGGAGTTCTGGCCTGTGCCCTGATTTTGATCACTGCTAAAATGGAGGAAAAACTACTCTACCCATGAAGCAGTCAAATTAAGAGAAAACGTACTCTACTTAGGAATCAGCTGAATTAAAAGAAAACATAAAATGACCTTTAAGAATATTTTAAATTGAAATTCTTTGGAAATGAATGCTATAAATATAAGATTGGCACATGCTCAAAACTGTTTATAATTTTCTTCAATTTAACTTAAAAGTAATAATTTATCTCATGGAAACAACCTAAATGTCCTTTGATAGATGGCTGGATAAAGAAATTGTGGTACATTTACACAATGGCATACAACTCGGCGATAAGAAAAGATGAAATACAATCATTTGTGACAACATGGATGGACCTTGAAATCATCTTAAGAGAAATAAGTCCAACTGAAAAAATCAAGAAACATATGACCTCACTTATAGGTGGAATATAAAACTGAAAGTAGCAAAGAAACAAAACTGTGACCATGGACACAGTCAATAGTTTAGCAGTTACCTGAGGGTAAAGGAGAAGGTGGGCAGGAAAGTGGTGGGGGGTGGTAATAGGGAGGGGGCATCAAATATACGGTGATGGAAGGAGAGCTGATTCTGGGTGGTGAGCACACAATGCAATACACAGCCAAAGTAATATAGAATTGCACACCTGGGACCTATGTAATTGTTACCAACCAATGTCACCCCAATAAATTTAACAAAATAATAATTATTTATCTCAAAATGAAACCACAATTATTTGTAAAGAGGATAGTTGCTGGCTCTTGATTTTGGAGTATTTGCTAGGAAACCACTGAGGTATACACTAAGTTAGCAAAGCCATACACACACCAGGTAAATGCAGTCAGGAGTAGACTTTGCTTCTGTAACAGAATTCAGCTGGACTGCTCTTCTTTTTAAGGAAAAATCTGTATCACTTCCACTTCAGTAGGGTTTTTTTTTAACTCAAATTAAAAGGATGACAAAGAATTAATAGCCTTTTTAGATTTTTTAAAATTTTACAAATTAACAAAAAGATAAACACATAAGAAAAAAATCTAAAAATCATTTTTAAATGGCCAATAATTATTTGAAAGAATGTTTAACTTCATTAAGAATCTAAGGAGTCAAAATTACAAGTATGAGATACCACATTTTTATTGTCAAATTGGAAAAAAATTAAATAATACCTAGTGATGAGTGGTATATATAAAAATACATAAAATGAGATAAACTGCTGATATAAATTGATTCAACCTTTCTGAATAAAAATGTATATGTGTGTGTGTATGTATGTATGTGTTTTAAAGCTTTAAAGAGTGTATTCTTTGATTTAGCAACAGGAATACAGAAATTTACCTAAGAAATCATAATAAATGTGTCCAAAGATATGCTATAAGGATGTTCATTAAAACACTACATATATTGTCAAAATCTTGGTAACAGCCTAGGTGTCCAATAAAGAATTGTTTAAATTATTTATAAAACATTCATACAACAGAACAGAGGCAAAAGAATATTTAATGTTCACAATACATTCAGTGAAAAAGATTTCAACATTACTTACTGCACTATTTCAGTTTTATATTCACATACCAAAAATAATAGAAAACAAATCATACTATCAATGGTTGTCTCTGAGAATTGAGATTGCTGGTGATTTTTATTTTATTATCGTTGTTTATCTTTTCTATAATGCTCTTGTACTACTTTTTTTAAACAGCTACGCTGAGATATAATTCACATATCATACAATTAGGTTATTCTATAATTAAGAAAAAAACAACAAAATTAATCTTATCAATTGAGGTAAAGGACAAACATGTCATTAATTTTCATCTTAATTATTTTAACATAGTGTTCATATCCCACATCGGTACAGCACTTTGCATCTTTCAATGCACCTTCACCTTTGCACAGGCCCTTCTAGCCAAGTAAACATCATAGAACACAGACTAATGACCTAAACCTTCGATGCAAGTAATTAAATCTTGTTGGGGGGCAGGGGAGGGGGTGCTCCCTCCTAACAGAAATTACACTGTGACTAAGACAGAAGAAACAGCCTTAGAAATATGTTATATCCCTCTTTCTGACACATTGTGGATCTTCACAGCATCACCTGCATGACTCACAGAAAGAGAGGCAATACAACATCCATCTTTCTCTATTGTTGTTCTCATTACATCAAGGATTAATAACCACACAAGAGGTGCAAACCTCTGGCAGACACAGATACATATGAATACGCGAATTCTAATGTTCACTTCATTTTCCATTAACACACAAACTGCCTTATTAAATGTGAATAAACTCAACATTCAGAGACACCTGAAATGTTGGCCAATTCCTCATTCAAAGGATCTAATGATGCTGAGAACCTTAAAAATGAGAGCTCAAGGAGTTTGCATACTTCTGTGGATATAGCACATCAGATGGTGGAAAGAGCCAGTGTGTCAAAAAACAGTGTGTCGGTCAAAGATTAAATGAAAGTAAAATCATGCCGACCCAGAAATGCAAATCAATGTGTCTGTAGAACTTGTGGTGCCCGAACACTCTATTCTTCCTTAAGATTACATACCGTCCCCAAAGAGATTTCAACAACTTAGAGAAAAAGATGAAAATAGAGGAAAGCAGTAGGCAGCAGTGGAATCTGACTTTATTGGGAAGCTTCTTCATAATTTATAGTGAAAGTTTATTTCCCTTTCTTTCTATTGCTGTTACTACCTTTACTAGTACAAATTCAAAGCTCAAAATAAGAGGTGGTTTTAAAACTGAATCTTAACTACTCATAAAGGTAAATATATGTAAACGCAGAGATTTATAATCCTCATCTGCACTTGGTTTTACAAAGTTCTAAAGTGTGCAGGAAGCTCCTGGCTGCTGATAGAAAGCTTCCTAAAATATAAATTTCAAGTAAATAATGTGGTTCTCCTTGCTAATGGAATTAGGAGGAAGAGAAGCCAGGAAGATAGAGGGAAGGAGAAAGAGGTGGAGAAAGAGAAGAGAGAAGATAAATTACAAGAGTGCTGATTTGAAAGAAAAAGAACAGCAAGAGAGGCAACGAAATGGTGGTGGAAGAGGCGCTCCTGAAACACTCCCCTGGAGATTAGAACAAATAGAACATCTGCAATTCAATGGAGGATTCGCTACACAACATACAAACACAGCTAAGAGCCCTACTTGTGGCACAGAAGTACCTGCAGGTGAGCAAAGAAGGACAACTGAACGAGAGAAAAAGAAGGGAAGTACGGAGACCAGACCATGCATGGGTCCCTGCTTGGAGTTCTGTGGCTGGGGTGGAGGGAGGAGGAAGGAGGTGGGTGAGAGCATTCCACAAATGACTCGGCCTGAGTCATTTGAAAAGATGACCCTGAGAAAAGAAGGCCCAGAAGCTGGGGCTGTGAGATGCAGCAACCAGACCTCACCCTGGCCCCAGGAGGCACAGGCAGAGGTGCTGGGAGGGGCCACAGCCTGAATTCACTTGGGTTTTGAGAGGAGGGGGAGCAGCAGGGGTGGTGAGAAGTTGCAGCATGACCTCACTCTGGTCCAGGAAAGAGAAGGAAAGAAAAAGCTGCACATGTGCAGCTCAGGCCGTGAGTAGTCCTGTCTGTGAAACCAGCATTTAAGATAGCAGCTAATCCCAAAACACAGAACAGAGACCTTGGGGCAAACCAAATCCAGAAAAGCATAAGCAGCCCTGACCATGGGGTGCGCTCAGTGCCAGGAGGGGAACAAGGGCACTAGTTCCCCCACTCCCCGCCTCTGCCCAGTATTAGCAGTGAGTCCCAGAAAAATACCACAGCAGTGCATGTTGGGTTAAAGAGCAGAATATCTACAAACAGAGAGGCTGCCAGAATGAGGAAACAAAGAAATACATCTGAAAAGAAAGGACAGCTGAAAACACCAGAGTATAGAATGTAGGCAAACAACTTACCAGAGACAAAGTTCAACACAATGGTTATGATGATGCTCAAGCAATTTAATGAAAATTTCAACAGATAGCAAGACTAAAAAAGGATATAGACAATAAAAAAGGACCAGACAGAGATGAAGATTACAATAAAGAAAACAAAGAATGGAATAGAAGGGATCTTTAGACTAGATGAAGCAGAGGCATGAATCAGTGATTTGAAATATAAGGTAACAGAAAATATCCAATCAAACAACAGGAAAAAATAATCCAAAAAATGAGGATAGTCTAAGATTTCTCTGGGAATACAAGCATGACAACATTCACATCATAAGGGTACTAGAAGAAGTAGAGAGACAGCAAGGGTTGGAGAAATTATTTAAAGAAGTAATGACTGAAAACTTCCCTA
>PVKE010024208.1:0-23984 GCA_004027555.1 Craseonycteris thonglongyai | reverse complement strand
AAAAAAAAAAAAAAAAAAAAAAGAAAAGAAAACAGTCATAAACACCACCATCAAACTATAATAACCAATGGGAATAAAATAGCAAAGAATCAATTGAAAACAAAAGCTATCCAAAAAAACCCAAAAAACATTATGTGAAATCCTCATACACCACTTATCAAATGTAAAGGAACTGAACTCACCAATAAAAGAACACAGAGTAGCAAACTGGATTAAAGAACATATCCAAGGGGAAGCCAGGATGGCTCAGTGGGTTAAGCGCTCACTTTGCAGCCCTGTGGATCGAGGATCGAATCCAGACTCTGGCCCGTGTGGACCCATATGCTGAACTGGGGAGTGCCCCCAGTTCAGTTCTCACTGGGGTGAATACCCTGGACCAGTTCCTGCCCTGTGCAGCCCCACTTCTACCCGTGGAATGAAACTATGTGGAAAAATGAATGATGTGCAACTATGGAGACTGTTCTGGGCGCTCCCCCTTCTCTCTGTCTCTGTCTCTATCTCTCTCTCTCTGTCAAAAACAATAAAAATAAATCTTAAAAAAAAAAAATACAACCTTATGCTGTGTACAAGAAACACATATCAAACACACGGACAATCACAAACTCAAAGTGAAAAGGAGAAAAGAAATACTCCAAGCAAATGGGATCCAGAAAAAAGCAGGTGAAGCCATACTTATATCTGATGAAACAGACTTCAGGATCAAAAAGATAATAAGAGACAAAATGGACATTTTATAATAAAAAAAAAAGGACAACAAAACAAGACATGACACATATTAATATATAGGCCCCCAAATAAGCACAAAAGCATTAACGGATCTAAAAGGAGAAACTGGCAAAAACACAATTATAGTAGGGGATTTCAACACCCCTTTGACAGCCATGGACAGATTATCCAAATAGAAAATAAATAAGGAAATATCAGCTTTAAAATATACATTACAGCAATTGGACATAATTGACATTTACAGAACACTTCATCCTACAACACACGACTGACTATACATTCTTTTCTGGTGCACATGGAACATTCTCAAGGATAGACCACATGTTGGGACACAAAGCAAGCCTCAGCAAATTTAAGAAGACTGAAATCATAGCAAGTGTAATCTCTGATCACAAAGCTTTGAAATTGGAGATCAAGTACAAAAGGAAAGCATGAAAAACCACATATACATGAAGATTAAACAACATGTTATTAAAAAATGAATGGATCAAGGAAGAAATAAAGGAAGAGATTAAAAAATACATAGAAACAAATGACAATGAAAACACAACATACCAAAATTACTGGGATCCAGTGAAAGCAGTAATAAGAGGGACATTTATATCACTACAGACATATCTTAAGAAGCAAAATACCACAATTTAAAAACTTAGGATCTATCACATCTTAAAGAATTAGAAAAAGAAGAATAACAAACACCCAAAGTAAGCAGAAGCAAGGAACCAATAAAAATTAAAGCAGAACTAAATGAAACAGAGAAGAGAAAGACAATAGAAAAAATTAATGAAACAAAGAGCTTTTTCTTTGAAAAAATTAAGAAAACTGACTAACCCTTGGCTAGTCTCATCAAGGAGAAAGAAAAGACACAAATGATCCAAATTAGAAATGAAAGAGGGGAAATTACAACTGATATCACAGAAGTACAAAGGATCATACAAGAATAATATGAAGGCCTATATGCCACCAAATTTTGCAATTTAGAAGAAATGGACAAGTTTTTAGAAACATATAGTCTACCTAGACTGAATCAAGAATTGGATAACATAAACAAACCAATCAACAATAAGAAAAATTAATCATCCAAAATCTACCCAAAAGCAAGAGTACAAAACCAGATGGTCTCACTAATGAGTTTTACAAGGCATTCAATAAGGAACAAACACCTATCTTCCTCAAATTTTCCCAAAAAAATTTAAGAAAAGGCAATACTTCACAACTCATTCTATAAGACCATATTACCCTAATACCAAAGACTAGTAAAGACATCACAAAAAAGGAAAACAATAGACCAGTATCTCTGATGAAAACGGATGCAAATATCCTAAACAAAATACTACAAAATAGAATACAACAATGCATTAACAAGATTATACATCACAATCAACAGGGATTCATCACAGGGGTATAAGGATGGTTCAACATAAGCAAACTGATCAATGTGATACAAGATATAAACAATATAAAAGATAAAAACCATATGATTATATACAATTGATGCGGAAAAAGCATTTGAGAAGATACAACATCCATTTATGATCAAAACACACAATAAGATAAAGAAGGAAAATACCTCAACATAATAAAGGCCATATATCACAAACCCTCAGCAAATGTCATACTGAACAGGGACCAATTGAAACCCTTTCTTCTAAAATCAGAACTATGATAGGAATATCCCCTGTCACCACTGCTATTCAACATAGTGTTAGAAGTTCTAGCCAGCGCCATCGGGCAGTAGGAAGATATAAAAGACATCCAAATTGGGGGTGAAGAAGTTAACTGTTACTTTTTGCAGATGACATGATCCTTTTCATAGAAAACTAAAGACTTTACCAGAAAACTATTAGAAATAATAAATGAGGGGAAGCCTGGATGGCTCAGTGGGTTAAGCGCTCACTTTGCAGCCCCGGGGACTGAGGATCAAATCCTGGCCCTGGCCCATGCAGACCCATATGCTGTACTGGGGAGTACCCCCAGTTCGGTTCTCACCGGGGTGATACCCCGGCCCAGTTCCTGCCTTATGCAGCCCCACACCCACCTGTGGAATGAAACTATGTGAAAAAACCAATGATGTGCAACTATGGAGACTGCTCTGGGCCCTTCCCCTTCTCTCTGTCTCTGTCTCTGTCTCTGTCTCTGTCTCTCTCTCTCTCTCTTTCTCTCTGACAAAAACAATAAAAAAAATCTTTAAAAAAAATCTTAAAAAAATAAATAAATAAACAAATGCTGTAAACTTGCAGGATATAAAATCAATGTGCAAAAATCCACAGCATTTTTATATACAAACAACGAAACCTCAGAAAAAGAAATGAGAAAACGGTATATTTTGCGATAAAAAAAAAAGAACAGAATACTTAGGATAAACTTAACAAAGAATGTGAATGACTTACACACACAAAACTATAAAACACTATTAAAAGAAATTGAAGAGGGAAGCCACGATAGCTCAGTGGGTTAAGCGCTCACTTTGCAGCCCCGGGAACTGAGGACTGAATTCCGGCCCCAGCCCATGTGGATCCATATGCTGAACGGGGGAGTGTCCCCAGTTCAGTTCTCACTGGGGTGAGACTCCCGCCCAGTTTCTGCCCAGTGCAGCCCCACGCCCACCTGTGGAATGAAACTATCTGAAAAAACCAATGATGTACAGGGGTCTCCAAACTTTTCAGCCCGGCCACATTAACTATCAAACAGCAGTCTGGAGGCCGACTACACACTCGAGGTCCAAATAAAAAAGAATCAAAACATAAATGTTATTTTTAATTATTTATTTAATATTATTTTATGCAGATAAAAAGGTCTCCACGGGACAGATGAGAGGGCCTTGCAGGCCGGATGCAGCCCGCAGGCATAGTTTGGAGACCCCTGATGTACAACTATGGAGACTGTTCTGGGCCCTCCCACTTCTCTCTGTCTCTGTCTCTGTATCTCTCTCTCGCTGTCAAAAACAATAAAAATAAATCTTAAAAAAAGACACTGAAGAAAATACAAGGAAATGGAAAGAAAGTCCATGTTCATGGATCGAAAGAATCAACATAGTTAAAACGACCATATTACCCAAAATCATACATAGATTTAATGCAATTCCCATCAAAATCCAACAGACATTCTTTCAAGAAATAAAAAAAAAAAACACAACAAACATCAGATTCATACAGAATCATAAAAGACACCAAATAGCAAAAGCAATCCTCCTAATAAAGAATAAGGCTGGAGGCATCACGCTCCCTGACTTCAGTCTATACTACAAAGTGTCAATAATCAAAACAGCTTGGTACTGGCAGAAAAATAGATATAAAGACCAATGGAACACAATTGAAAACCCAGATATAAACCCACAAATATATGAGCAGATTATTTTTGACAAAGGAGCAAAAAATATACAATGGAGAAAGGAAAGCATCTTCAGTAAATGCTGCTGGGAAAATTGTAAAACCACATGCAAAAAAGTGAGTCTGGACTGTGAACTGTCACCACATATCAAGTGGATTAAAGACTTCCATCTAAGACCTGAAACAATAAAGTGCACAGAAGAAAGTATCAGTAATAAACTTATAGATCTTGGGTTATGAGGGCACTTTATGAACTTGACTCAAGGCAAGGGAAGTAAAAGCAAAAATAAATGAATGGGACTATATCAAACTAAAAGCTTCTGCAAAGCAAAGGAAATCGTCAACAAAGTAAAAATAAAACCGACTGAATGGGAGAAAATATTTGCAAACAATGCCTCTGATAAGGGGCTAATATCTAAAACATATAAAGAACTCATACAATTCCACAGCAAAAAACAAATGATCCAATTAAAAATGGGGAGAAGACCTACACAAACTTCTCCCATGAAGATACACAAATGGCCAAAGATATGTGAAAAAATGCTCAATATCTCAAGCAATTAGGGAAATGTAAATTAAAACCACAATGAGATACTTCCTCACACCTGTGAGAATGGCTATAATCAAAAAGACAAGGAATAACAAGTGCTGGAGAGGCTGGAGAGAAAAAGGAACCCTCGTACACTGCTGGTGGGACTGTAAGTTGGTACAACCACTATGGAAGAAAGCGTAGACATTCCTCAAAAAATTAGGAATAGAATTGCCATATGACCCAGCAATCTCTCTCTTGGGTATCTACTCCAAAAACTTGGAAACCTTAATCTGCATAGATATATGTACCCCAATGTTCATTACAGCACTGTTCACAGTAGCCAAGTCATGGAAACAACCAAAGTATCCTTCGATAGATGACTGGATAGAAACGCTGTGGCACACTTACACAATGAAGTACTACTCAGCCATAAGAACAAATGAAATACAGTCATTTGTGACAACACAGATGGACCTTGAAATCTCTTATTAAGAAAAAATAGGGGAAGCCGGGATGGCTCAGTGGGTTGAGCGCTCACTTTGCATCGCCGGGGACCAGGGATCGAATCCCGGCCCCGACCCGTGCGGAACCATGTGCTGAGCTGGGAGCTCCCCCAGTTCGGTTCTCTCTCTGTCTCTGTCTCTGTGTCTCTCTCTCTCTCTCTGTCAAAAATAAAAATAAATTTAAAAAAATATATTTAAAAAAAAAAAAATTAAAAAAAAAAAAAAAGAAAAGAAAAAATATGTCAGACTGAAAGAATCAAAAAACATATTGAGGAAGTCGGAATGGCTCAGTGGGTTAAGCGTTCACTTTGCAGCCCCAAGGACCAAAGTTCGAATTCCAGCCCCAGGCCGGGCAGATCTATATGCTGAACTGGAGTGTGCTTCCCATGCAGAAGATCCCTAGTTCAGTTGTCACCACCCCACCCCACCCCCACCCCCGGCCCCCTGGTTTAGTGCATGGCTTGAGGGTGCATGCCTCCCATGCGTGAGGGCGCCAGCCCAGTTCCCACCCTATGCTGAACCTCCCCACCTGAGTGGAATAAAATCATGTTGAAAACTAATGATGTACAACTATGGAGACTCCTCTAGGCCCTCCCCCTTCTCTCTGTCTCTCTGTTAAAAAACAATAAAATAAATCATAACAAAAAAAACAAACATATAACTTCACTTATAGGTGAAATATAAAATTGCAAGTAACAAAAAAACAGGGAAGAAGGAACGGCTCAATGGGTTAAGTGCTCACTTTGCAGCCCCGGGGACCGAGATTCAAATCCCAGCCCTGGCCCGTACAGACCCATATGCTGAACTGGGGAGTGCCCCCAGTTCGGTTCTCACCAGGGCAAGACCCTGGCCCAGTTTCTGCCCTGTGCAGCCCTGTGCCCACCTGTGGAATGAAACTGTGTGGAAAAACCGAGGATGTGCAATTATGAAAACTGTTCTGGGCCCTCCCCCTTCTCTCTGTCTCTGTATCTCTCGCTCTCTCTCTCTCTGTCTAAAACAATAAAAATTAAAAAAAAGAAAAGAAAGTAGCAAACAGAAACTCATGGAAAGTCAATAGTTTAGTGGTTACCTGAGGGTAGGGGGGTAGGGGGACGGAAGAGCAGGAGGAGTAGGGGAGGGGCATCAAATATATGGTGATAGAAAGAGCTGATTCTGGGTAGTGAGCACATAATGCAATACAGACAATGCAATGTAGACATAATGCAATATAGACAATGTAATGTAGAATTGTACACCTGGAAACTATGTAATTGTTACCAACCAATGTCACCTCAATAAATTTAAGAATAAAAAAATAAATTAAAATAAAATATTAAAATTAAAAAATAAAAAGTCTTACACAACGTGATTTCAAAACTTACTATAAGGCTATCAAGACAGTGTAATACTGGTGTGAACAGACATGGTTCAATGCAACATAAGAGAGTTCAGAAATAGACCCACACATATATGATCATATGATTCCTGACAAAAGCATTGACATAATTAAATAAGAAATCCAATCTTTTCAACGCATGGTACCGAGATAGCTACTATATGGACATCTACTATATGGAGCAAAATGAACCTCAACCCCTAACTAATACTATGCTCAAAAACTAATTCAAAGTAAATCACAGACCTAACATAAAAGCCAAAACTATAAAACTTCTAGAATAAAAGAAAGTCTTGGTAACCTTGAGTTAAGGTTAAGAATGCTTGCACAGGGAAAAGCTGGGATGGCTCAGTGGGTTAAGCGCTCACATTGCAGCCCTGGGGACCGAGGATCGAATCCTGTCCCTGGCCTGTGTGGACCTACATACTGAACTGGGGAGTGCCCCCAGTTTGGTTCTCACTGGGGTGAGACCCCGACCCAGTTTCTGCCCTGTGCAGCCCCGTGCCCACCTGTGGAATGAAACAATGTGGAAAAAAACTGATGATGTGCAACTATGGAGACTGTTCTGGGCCCTCGCCCTTCACTCTATCTCTGTATCTCTCTCTCTCTCTGTCTGTCAAAAACAATAAAAATAAAGGATATTAGGAATAAATAGAAATATTCATAAAAAGAATGTAATCATCATTAAATGTCTTATGCTTCAAATGATATTAATGAAAGAAAATTAAAGGCAAGCCAAAGACTTAGGAAATATATTTTCAATACATATATCTGACAAGGACCTTATACCCAGAATATATAACGAAATATTATAATTTAGTAAGAAACAACTTGTTTTTTAAATGAGCAAAAGACCTGAACAGACACTTCATGAAACATGAACGAGCAACAAGTATATGAAATAATGTACACCCTTAATCGTCAGAGATGTGCAAGTGAAAATCATAATGAGATATTACTACACACTTACTAGAAAAACTAAAATTTAAAAGACAATAGTAAGTGTAATTAAGGATGTGGAACAATCAGTATTTGTAGAAATGCAAAACGGTACAATGACTCTAAAAACTGATTTTGAAGTTTCTTATAAAGTTAGACATGTACTTCCACTGACCCAGCAAATCTATGTTTAGGTATTATATTTAACTCAAGTGGAATGAAAACCTATGTTTGTATGAACATATTTATAGTGACTTTATTCATAATTGTCAAAACCTGGAAGGGCAAAAATAATAAACTATACCACATGCCCAGCAATATAATGGAATAAACTACTGATACAGGTAACAACAGTATGAACCTGAAATGCATTACACCAGTAAAAGAAGCCAGACAAAATGTATGACTTTTTCTATATGACAACCATAAGGATAGAAAACTGATCAGTGGTTTTCAGGAGGATGGGAGAGTAAATGGATGAAAAAGAGCATAAGGAAATTTCTTATGCTGGCATTTCTTATGGTAAAGCATTTACATGGTGGTTATCCAAGTATATGCATTTGTCAAAACTCAAAACTGTATACTAAAAAGGGTAATTTTGCTATAAATAAATTCAACCTCAATTTTTAAAAACAAAAATATTAAACAAACTACAGTTCCACACAACATAAATGAATTCCAAAAACATAATATTACAAAGGAATCAAAACAATGTTTAATGGATTTTTTTTTTAATATTTATTTATTTACTTATTTATTTTGACAGAGAGAGAGAGAGAGAGAGAGAGAGAGAGAGAGATACAGAGACAGAGAGAGAACTGAACTGGGGAGCTCCCAGTTCAGCATATGGTTCCACACGGGCCAGGGCCGGGACCCGATCCTCGGTCCCCGGCGCTGCAAAGTGAGCGCTCAACCCACCGAGCCATCCCGGCTTCCCCTGTTTAATGGATTTGATGGAACTGACTCAGGATGGTGAGCACACAATAAACCAAAACACACAGATGATGTATTATAGAATTTTACACTTGGAATCTATGTAATACCTACCAACCAATATCACCCAAATAAATTAAAAATTAAAAAAAATACATAATGTTTAGGGATACATGGTTAGGTGATATAACTAAAATTAAGAGTAAGAAAGTAACTTCCACAAAAGTTAGGGAGGTGGTAACTTTGAGGGGGGAGTAAGAGAGTACAGATTGGGAAGGAGCGCTTAGGTTGGGGGAAATTCCAATGTACCAGCATTGTTCCATTTGTTTTTCTGGTGGTTACATGAACAGTTACTTTGTGATAATTCACTGAACTATCTATATTTATATTCTATATCCTTTTAAAAGAAAACAAGCCAACTAACTCAGGGTAAATTATAAAAGAATAATATAAGAATATGTGTATTTTTAGAGGTATGAAGCATACCTAGATTCATATCTTGGCTCTGTTATTTGTTATATGGGTGGCTTTAGGCATGTTTCTTAACATTTTTGAGCCTCAGTTTACGAATCTATAAAAAAATTGATTCTGTTTTTTTCTTGGGCAATGACTACAAAATTTATACATGTATATTTTATATCACTAAAACATTCCTATATTTTTACAACCATAAACTGGAGGCTATTTTGCCTATAGAGTAAGGACACAAAACTGGTCATCTTAATTCTGACATGGACTTATTACTAGATTCTAGAAAGCAAAATTCAACCTATGTATATTTAGATGAAGCAGTTTACAAATAAGCAAAGAAAAGCAAAGATTACAATTAGTCCTTTTACCTCATTTGTTCCTACAAATAATTAATGACACATTTAGTAAGACATATGCAGAAACAAAGTGCTGTTACTAACTATATGACTATACCTTACTTGAGATCTAAGTTTCAGAAGACACATAAAAATTTTATTTCATATAACTGCTTCAGTCAATCCTATGTACTAAAGTTCTTCATCATATCAGGTTTCAATCTAGTACATTCTAGTACACAAAATATGAAATACAGACTGTCTGATCAGTTCTATTGTTTCCCAAATAAATGTAGAAAGTAATATTTTTAAAGTAGCACTGCTCATTTTAATAGCAATGACTATTAATATTTTTAATCTAAAATCTAAAAATCTACATACACATTCTAGACTATAATTTTCTTAATAAAAGTTTTTGTAACATCTGATCTCTCATAAATACACTTTTCTCAAAACAAATACCGACTGTCGTTCACATTTGCATGTAAATAGCACCTACACATGAGATAATATTTCTAGCATCCATGTACAAATTCCTGGGGCATGTTGGGAACTTAAAGCAATATTCGAAATAAATTTTATTTATAAACACTAGAGGGTGGGTGATCTACTTCAATAGTACTTGGTATCTGAGTTTGAGGCTTAAAATAATTTTTACCTCAATTGAAGATAAATTAAAATTCTCTTAAACACCAACTATTTTTGCATCAAAATAATACATGGAGATAATTTACGAGATAAAATTTCATTCCTCCAGAATATACAACAAAACTTATATAAGTCCACTGAAATCATTTTTTATTGTACCATTATTCCAAATTTATTATTTTGTTAGGTGGCGAGAAGAGAAAATAAGTATAGAAGAAGTATAAAGATAGTACTCGCCTATAAAGAAAATTAGCAGTGTTCAGATGGTTAAGAAAAGGTGTATCTTACAGGCTTAAGATTCAAGGGAGGGAAAGTTGGGATGGCTCAGCGGGTTAAGCGCTCGCTTTGAAGCCCCGAGGACCAAGGATCGAATCCCGGCTCTGGCCCAGGCGGACCCACATGCTGAACTGGGGAGTTCCCACAGTTCAGTTCTCTAGCTGTCTCTGTCTCTGTATCTCTCTCTCTTACTGTCAAAAATAAAAAAAATAAAATAAAAATAAATATGCACTGAAGATAAAATAATTACTCTCTATAAAAAAAAAAAGAATAAAAAAAAAAGATTCAAGGGAAATTACAAAATGAATTTGGTAAAACACATATAGCAGCTCAATTACAATTTTAGTTGCTAACTATTAAGATACATCGTATTTTGCCATGGATAATGCACACTTTTTTTGCCCAAATTTGTGAGGAAGAAATAAGGATGCGTGGGGAGGCCGCATGGCTCAGCCGGTTAAGTGCTGCTCACTTTGCAGCCCTGGGGTCCAAGAATCGAATTCCAACCCCAGCCCATGTGGACCCATATGCTGAACTGGGGGTGTGCCCCCAGTTCATTTCTTGCTGGGGTAAGTTTCCCATGTGGGAGGCCCCCATCCTAGTTCCCGCCCTGCGAGGCCCCCGCCCACCTGTGTGGAACAAAAACCATGTTGAAAACTGATGACGTACAACTATGGAGACTGCTCTGGGCCCTCCCCCTTCTCTCTCTCTCTCTGTCAAAAACAATAAAATAAATATTTTTTTTAAAACAAAAGACAAAAGAAAAATAACGATGCACATTATACAGTAGTACTAATTCCATATCTATATAAATGTTTTTAGTTCCTTTATTTATGCTTATGAGTTAAAAGTGTAACAAAAGAAATCAATAGTATTTGCATGCAAAATAATACCATGGAATATGATAATCACCTTGGCTCAGGCCCCAACTCATCCAGAGTCACAACACTTTAGCCTCCCATGCCTCCACCCTTATCAGCTCTCAGTTTCTAAAACCTCTGGGGCTGCATTTTGACCCATGTTTCCAGGATCCCACTTTACCTCCTCTTCTGCCTGGTCCTATCTGTCTTTTTCCTTTCTCTCCTGCTCACTTCTTTCTCTGACCTTCAACCATGATATGTTAAAAAACTGCTAAAATTCCTATATAATACAAAAAACAAGTACCTAATTATAAACCAATAAAATGTTGAATTAAAAAATTAAAATGAAAGGTATTTCCCCTGAAAGTTTGGGCAAAAAACATGAGTGTGCATTATACACAGGAGCACATTATTCACCGCATGTGGTAGCTTGGCTATTTTACAAAGGTAATTTAGGAGTCAGTATTTAAATAATAAATAACAGTGCTGCCTTAAGAAAATATTTTAAGATTTATTTTATTGGTATTTTTTTGAGAGAAGGTGAGAGAGAGAAGGGAAGGAAACCCAGAGCAGTCTCCATAGTTGTACATCATTAGTTTGTGACATGGTTTCATTCTACACAGGTGGATGTGGGCTGTGTGGTGCAAGAACCAAACCAGGAGCCTCCCGTATGGGAGGTAAGCACCTTTGCTGCCAAGCCATCCTAGTGGTTACCAGTTGTGCCGCAGTTCAGCGTATGCAGTGGCACAAGACAGGATCAGGAATTAAACACTGGACCTCGTGATTACGAGGCAAGTGTTCAACTGCTGAGCTATCACAGCATCCCCAAGAAAATATTTTTTAAGCCAACAGCCATAGAAAATTGGAAAAGAAAATAATCGAAGGCCTTGAATATACAGCAATATGAAAGAATAATGGTATCAATTTTCAATTTTCGTAAGAGATTAATTTTGTGCTTATTTTTTACTTCATTCCTAAAACAGTCAGCAGATCAATTATAAACCTTAATATATATTTCAAAATTGAGAGTAATTTACATGTTGCCATTTGACAATCCAGAAAAGTTCCCTGTAGTATGAGTTTTCAATAGATGGCATTACACAATCACAAAGTCTCATACCTACTAAAATATATCATATAAGAGAGATCCAAGATGGCAGAGTAGATAAACACTATTTCTGATTCATTCCATGAACACATTTAAATTACAACTAAATTATAGAACAGCCAACCAGGAGAACAACCTGAAGTCTAGATGAACAGAAGTTTTAATAACTAAGGATACAAAGGTGAAGCCACATGGGGACTGATAAGAACAGCAGAGATGCAAAATGGGCTGACCCAAAACCTCCATGTGGTAGTTGAGAATCATAAGGGATATCTCGGCCATAAAGGTTCCTCTCAGAGCGAGGGACCCCAGCCCCACACCAGGCTTCCCAGCCCAGAGTACTGGTGCTGGGAAGAGGAGCCCCACAACAGCTGACTGTGAAAAACAGTGAGGATTCCAAACAACCAGATGAGACAGAAGGCTGCATGAAACCCAGATGCCCTCTTAAAGTGCCCATACACACATACTCAGTCACTTGGTAGGCACACACCCTCAGCACCAGGAGAGGGACAGTAACTCAGGGTGAGTTGGAGGAAAACAGGGGCAGACTGAGGTATGTGTCTTTGAAACAAGGGCTAGAGGAAAGTTGCCACATTTCCTGACTGGGGTCCTCCTCCCAAGCAAATGGCTAGCAGGCACATATTTCCTGTGCTGCACCCAGCCCCACATGGCCAAATCTGAACCTGATTGGTCTAGTGAGATATGCTTGCTCCATCCACCCTGCAGACTCACTGGGACCCCACACAACCCAACTCCCCCAACACCAGAAGCACTTTCTCTGGTGAGCGGGGAGTCCTGACAGCTTTGCAATCTTTCTTGGAAAGCTATTGAGAGCCTGAAGACCCCTGGAGGGTGGTGACTGATCTGGGTATGCTCTGAGATTTTTGCTGAGTTAGCTCCAGGCTCAGCAGTGGCACCAAAGAGAATCTATTATACATGAGCACCCAGAACAAATGACCAGGGAGACTGTGCCAGAGCCCCACAGGGCACCTACTACATAAAGCTACCCAGCAATACTGGGAGACATAGCAGACCTACTCAATGAAAAGAAACAAACACAGAGAGGAAGCCAAGGTAAGGAAACAAGAAAATATCTATGAAAGTATAGCAGAAAACTGCAGAGAAAGAACTAATTGAGATGGAGACAAATAGCCTATTAGTTACAGAGTTCAAAACAATGGTGATAAAATGCTCAAGGAATTCGGTGAAAACTTCAACAAAGAGATAGCAAGTATAAAGGACACAGAAACCAGAAAAAAGAACCAGGCAGAAATAAAGAATAACTAAAATGAAGATTATACTAGAAGGAATTAACAGCAGACTAGATGGAGCAGAGGATCCAATCTGAGATTTGGAAGACAAGTAGCAGAAAATACCCATCAGAACTGAAATAAGAAAAAAGACCATTTAAAACATGAGAACAGTTTAAGGGACTTCTGGGAAAACATCAAGAGTAACAATATTCACATAATAAGGTATCAAAAGGAGAAGAGAGAGAGAGCAAGGGGTTGAGAACCTATTTGAAGAAATAATGACAGAAAACTTCCCTAAACTGCAAGGGAAACAGCCATTCAAGCCCAGGAAGCACAGAGAATACTAGAAAAGATGAACACAAATAGGCCCACACCAAGACACATTATAATTAAAGTGGGAAAGGTTAAAGACAAAGAGAGAAGGTTAAAAGCATCAAGAGAAAGACAACTAGTTACAGTAGAGTTTCTATAAGACTGTTAGCTAATTTCTCAAGAGAAACTTTGCAGGCCAGAGGGACTAGCACAAAATACAGTGTTCCCTCGCCACTTCGCGCTTCATGTTTTGCGGCTTCAGTGCTTCGCAGGTTTTTCCAAAATATTCATCAAAAAATAAAAATGAAAAAATACAACCATGTCGGCAGCCACATGGCGGAAAGGAGCATTGTTTCATGTTGATGCGCGAGAGAGAAGGATCCCTGCATGTCAAACAAAGAGATGACTTGACTCAGAGTACATACCACGGGCTCTCATAAAGGCGCGTGATTGGTTTCTGGTGCGACATCGACCAATGAGAGACCGATGAAGACCTCCTTGAGATGACAAAGTCTGCAAGTGAGGAAGAAAACGAAGAGGAAGACGAAGAAGAAACTGAAAAGCGTGGCCTAACCCTGGAGAATCTGCAACAATTGTGCAACATGGCAAGAGCGATGCAACAACTTGCACAAGACATTGACAACAAAATGGTTCGAGCTGTCGAGTTCAGCAATCGCGTTGACGGGGTTATGTCCTTGTACAGGGGAATTTTGAAGGAAAAGAAAAAACAAAGACAACAACTACCCATCACCATGTTTCTCTCCCAGGTAAAGCCCCCGGCTCTACCGTCGGCGCCTCCAGCAGAAGAGTCTCTGAGTGAGCCTAAAGCTTCTACGAGTCAAGTGAGAGCCTCTCCTCCGCCACCAACACAAGACTCTTCGCCTCTCTCAGAAAGCAATGTTGATTCATGTTTATTACTGTATAAGGTTTTGTAATTAACCTTATTAATTAGCACTGACACGTTTAAATAAATACATATACTGTTGTAATTTTTGTCTTAAATGAGTAAAGTATGAATACTGTTTACATATTTAAAACATTCTTGCACCCGCATACACGAAAATTCCTAGGGGCAAATCCTACTTCGCGGTTTTTCAGCTTTCGCAGAAGGTTGTGGTCCCCATTAACCGCGAAAAATGAGGGATCACTGTATTCAACATTGGGGAAGCCATGATGGCTCAGTGGATTAAGTGCTCACTTTGCAGCCCGGGGAACAAAGATCAAATCCTGGCCCCAGCCCTTGCGAACCCATACACTAAACTAGGGAGTGCCCCCCAGTTTGGTTCTCACCGGGGTGAAGACCCCAGCCCAGTTCCTGCCCTATGCAGCCTCTCGCCCACCTGTGGAATGAAACTATGTGGAAAAACCAATGATGTGCAACTATGGAGACTGTTCTGGGCCCTCCCCTTTCTCTCTGTCTCTGTATCCCTCTCTCTGTCAAAAACAATAAAATTAATCTTTAAAGAAAGAAAATATTCAACATGATGAAAAAGTAAGGACCTACAACAAAGACCACTCTACCCAGCAAGGTTATTATTCAAAATGGAAGGACAAAGAGCTTTCCAGACAAGAAAACGCTAAAGGAGTTCATCACCACCAAACCTGTATTACAAGGAATGTTGGAAGGACTTCTTTAAGATTTAAAAAAGGGGAAGCCGGGATGGCTCAGTGGTTTAAGCACTCACTTTGCAGCCCCGGGGACCGAGGATCGAATCCCAGCCCTGACCCATGAGGACCCATATGCTGAACTGGGGAGTGCCCCCAGTTCAGTTCTCACCAGGGTGACCCCGGCTCAGTTCCTGCTCTGTGCAGCCCTGCACCCAACTGTGGAATAAAACTATGTGGAAAAACCAATGATGTACAACTATGGAGACTGTTTGGGGCTCTCCCCCTTCTCTCTGTCTCTGTATCTCTCTCTCTCTCTCTCTCTCTCTCTCTGTCAAAAACAATAAACATAAATCTTTAAAAAAAAGATTAAAAAAAAACAAGAAGCAAAATTAGGAATAATAAATGACCAATAGCTACATATCTATCAACAATTACTTTCAATTAGAAAGGATTAGGGGAAAGCCAGGACGGCTCAGCGGGTTGAGCGCTCGCTTTGAGGCCACAAGGACCGAGGATCGAATCCCGGCTCCGGCCCAGGCAGGACCCACATGCTGAGCTGGGGAGTTCCCACAGTTTGGTTCTCTAGGTGTCTCTGTCTCTGTCTCTCTCTCTATCTGTCAAAAGTAAAATAGAAATAAATATGCACTGAAGATAAAATAATTACTCTCTATAAATATAAAAAGGTATAAAAAAAAAAAAATCTTTAAAAAAAAAAGAAAGGATTAAAAGCTCCAATCAAAAGACATGGAGGGTATTGTGCTGAGTGGAGTGTCAGAGAAAGACAGAAGCAATTTGATTCTGCTTATATGTAGAACCTAAGAAGAAAATACGTAAACAAAACAGAAACAAACTAATAGATACAAAAAACATTTGGATGATTGCCAGATGGGAGGGGGTTGGGGGTGTTGGTGAAAAGAGGGGAAGGGATTAAGAAGTACAAATTGGTTGCTACAAAGTTATGGGGAAGTAGGGTATATCATAAGGAATACAGTCAATAATAATGTAATAACTATGTATGGTGTCAGATGGGTACTAGATTTGTTGGGATGATAGTTGAGAGGGTGCTGAGGGCAGGGTGAATAGGTGAAGGGATTTAAAAGTACAAATTGGTAATTATAAAAGTCATAGTGATATAAAGTAAAGCACAGGAAACAATATGGTAACAACTATGTATAGTGCCAGGTAGGTATTAGACTAGTCAGGGGGATCAATTCTTAAATTATATAAATGTCTAAGCACTATGCTGTACACTTAAAATTAATATAAAATAATATTGAATGTTAAAAAAGAGAAGAGGTAATAATATATATAATAAATACTTGATCATAAAAAAGAATGAAATCTTGTCATCTACAACAATCTAGATGGACCCACAGGGTATCATGCTGAGTATAGTAAGTCAGACAGTGAAAGACAAATGTATATGATTCCACTTACATATGGAATCTAAAGAACAAAATAAACGAACAAAACAGACTCATAGATAGGAGAAAATATTTCGCTGGTTGCCAGATGGGAAAAATGTTGGAGAACTTGGGTAAAAAGGGGGAAGAGATCAAAAGTACAAATTCATAATTACAAAATAGTCACAAGGATATAAAGTATATCATGGGGCATATGGTCATTGATATTGTAGTTACTAAGTATGGTGTTAGATGGGCACGGGATTTATAGGGGTGATGACTTCATAAGTTGTATAAGTCTCATCACTATGTTATACATCTGAAACTAACATAATATTGTATGTCAAATGTAATTGAAAAATAAAAAAAATTATAAAAATAAATATAATTTTTATATTTTAATAAAGTGGCTACAAACTGAAACACTACTTAATCCTAACTATTTTGTCTTTAAAAATGTTTACAAAGAAAAAAATAAATGGAACATTGTATTTCTAAAATTCATATACCCGAAATCAGCCAATTTCTCTCAATCTCTCTCTATACACACACATACAAATACACAACTCTACAAAGGCGTGCCTGCATGCACACTCACTGCTCCCTCACACACATTTCCACTCTCTGAGAATAAAATTACCTAGCTTATACCTTTCTCTCATTGCTTTCCCTCACAGTTACCAAGAGGCCCCAAAACATCCTAAACAGTGGCACCTGTTGATGAAGATTCACTCAAAAGTTACAACAGCTACAGATAAATTGTCCCAAATTTATACAATACACCACTAAGTAAAAGACAGACATACAACTGAACCAGGCTAAAAAACCACCCATGGGGAAGCCGGAATGGCTCAGTGGGTGAAATGCTCACTTTGCAGCCCTGGGAACTTGGGACTTGGGCTCAAGGGGGCGTGCCTCCCATGAGGCAGGCCCCCTCCAGTTTCCACCCTGCATGGCTCCTTGCCACCTGTGTGGAATGAAACCATGTCAAAAACTGATAATACACAACCATGGAGAGACTAATCTGGGCCCTCCCCTTCCTCTCTGGCTCTCTCTGTCTCTGTCTGTCAAAAACAATAAAGTAAATCTTTAAAAAACAAAAACAACAACAACAACAACAAAAACCACCCAGACTCTAGGAACCAAAACACATGGCAGAGAACTAATCAGATTGTTAGAGCCAAAAATATTCTGAACATGGAAGCACTGTGTTATAGTTTGAAGTATGTATTTGGCACTTAAACTCTTTTGGCACTTACTTTCCCTTTATGTTCATCTGCCTTGCATCTGACAGATTCCAAGTGCCCTTATTACACACTTAATGTCCAGCTTCCAACTTCCCTATTCAATGTCACATCATTTAATACCTTCTACTACAAAAGGTGACAGCACACACACTCATTAAAGAGTATTAATGTTTGGAACGTTCACATACATGTCCTTTCATGAAGATCTTCTGAACCATTATTACACTTCCATCAACAGAAAAGTATGGTTTTGTGACAGCCAATTAACAAGGAAAGTTTCAGTCCTTTTAAGAAATCTCAAATCACACTACTACCTTGTATTTTGAAGTTATAGCATAATCTTAATCATAATCTTAGCTTCTCATTGATATTTATACCTTTTACACAGGGCCTACATAAAGTAAAGGCTGAGTACAAATATGTAATTTTATTTACAAACACCAACTTTCAACTATTATTATTATGTTACATAAAAATTCATAAATTGAGGGAAAGACGGGATGGCTCAGAAGGTTAATCGCTTGTTTTGTAGCCCTGAGGACCAAGAATCGAATTTGGGCACAGCCTGTGCGGAACCATATGCTGAACTGGGGTATGGCCCCCAGTTTGGTTCTCACCGGAGCAAGCTTCCCATGTGGAAGGCCCCACAGATTAAACCTTAAGCTCGCAAGGGCATGCCTCCCATGTGGGAGACCCCAGGCCTGGTTCCCACCATGCAAGGCCCCCGCCCACCTATGTGGAACAAAACCATGTCAAAAACTGATGACATACAACTAAGGAGACTGCTCTGGGCCTTCCCCATTCTCTCTGTCTCTCCCTGTCTCTGTCTCTGTCTCTGTCAAAAACAATAAGTCTTTAAAAAAATTTACAAATTGAGATTAAAATATTCTATTTCAATAATTTAAGATGAAGAATAAGAAACAACAAGATAAAGGAAAAAAAGAAGGAAAAAAAACAGGGAAAGAAACAAATAATTTGATGAATACCTTCTTTCCATGATTCCTAAATCTGGTTTCAAACTAACAGTCTCTGTTGTAATTTCCACTTTCCGTACACTTCCAAAGAAATCAGTTATTAGGACATTTTCAGGATCCCTCTGAAAAAGATCAGTACGATGTCCAGGTGTAGACACACATAGACTTTTGGGGCATACCTGAAACTGAAAAAAACATATAACAATAATAAATGCACACATACCTACTTATACACACAATTTTTATTAAATCCAGTAACACAATATAGAATGTAGTGTAATTTTAAAGCTCTCACAGCCTAAAGAAGCTATAGGTTCTAAAGATAAATGATTCATTGCTACTGCGGTCGTTGACATTCTAAGAAAGTCATATAGAAAGGGAAGCTGTCTAGAGTGGGAAAAAACGTTCACCTTTTGGAATCATGCTACGAAGTATAATTTGAACCCTTAAATCTTTGATAACTCACAGGTACACACTATCTCAAAAGAACTGTTCTTTTCTATACCTATCTCCATCTCAGGTGAGTGTTTTACCAGAGTGGTTTCTTAAACATTTTGTAATTATGACCCTTCATTCAAACTTTAAATTCAAATAAAATATTAAACATTAGCCCAATATGTAAAAAAGATGACAGCACAGCTGCTCTGGATCACAGTAAGTAAAGCATAGCCTCTTCACTAGATATCTTCTTCTGCTGTGAATCTATGAAAACAATTTTAAAAATCAAATAAACTTCTTTGTTTATCCAAGCTGACAACAAACCCAAGTCACCTCCAGACACTAATGTTCCAAATATAGTCTGAAAACATGAATTCATCACTCATGACTTCATACACAGATCTCATAACTTTTAAGTCAATCATACCCCTGATATTCCACAAGAGTGAATTACCAAGTATAGACACATATTCATTCACTCAGGAAAGCATAAAATGTATCTATTATATATACTTCATACTGTTACCTTCCACAGAGGATACAAAAATTGCTAAGATACGATCCTATTGTCAAGGCTTCAGGTCTAGTCAGAGATAAATAAACATAACAAGGTAGAAAAAAAGGTGGCAGTTTCTAATTCAGAAAAGGATAAATTTCTTATAGTTTGAGGATAAGAAAAAAAAGAGGAAGTGGGATATAAGCTATTTTCTAAAGGAAAAAGATTACAGATGGTAAATAACCACATTCCCAAGAAAGGCACAGCTGTACAGATACGTAAGGAAAACACCTACTTTGGGAGAAGTACAGGATTCATGAAGAGAACCCATTTCTGGCCTGCTAGTAAGGGTGCACAGCCTACAGCACTAGCTCAGACATGGAGACAAGACAGTCTGAATAGGTACTCATCCACATGGCAGGAAAGGAGTGGGGAAAGGCAGAGCAACTACCGGTACAATTTAAGAAACACAGTGTTCCATCCACTGTGCTAAGAAATTTGTAGATACTGTCATTTAAGCTTACCAGTAATTTTGAGGTTTCTAAAAATCATTATCTTACTTCAAACTAAGGCTCAAAGAGATTAAGTCATTTGCTTAACATCACACTACCCTCCTGGTTCAGGGAAGGAATAAAAGGAAATATAAACAAGAGATCAGAATACAAATCAAGAAACTAAACTACCAAATAGAAAAAACAAAACAGATGGAAGGTTGAAGAAAGAAATAGATAAAATAAGCAAAGACTGAAGTCCTAGAAGTACAGAAGGCATTCCTATACAAACAACTTGGTGAGCTTTATTAGGTACCAGCAGAAGCAAGCAAGAAAAGTATATTCAAAAGAGTGTAGAAACACTGAATAAGTATTATATCCTTCTTTGCTGCTAAAATAATTACACATTCACTTTCTATGGAGTCATTCCTTCCTTCAAGAATGTTTATCATACAGATCTGCTCTCCTTAGCCTGAGCAACATAAGGTTCCATAAGTCTTGCAATTACTCAGCTTAATTCTCAATCATCTTCACTTATAAATTCTATACACTTAAGCTAGGCTATATGTCTATTACCAAAGACAAGGACCATGTAGTATTCCGATTTCTGTGCCTCTGAAAGTATTCCATTCTCCTAGAATATGCTATACTTCTCTTCTTTCAAACCTGAAAATCTACCTCTTCCAAGAACAATTTCAATCACTAATTCTATCATATTTAAAGGAACCATATAGATATGCATTGCTGCCATGTCCTTCATTCATTCAATAAATATTCACTGGAGCATCTACACCTACTATATATATATATATATATATATATGTATATATATATATATATATATATATATATATGGTAACTGTATAGTTAAATAAGTTTTATATATAATTAAGTTCTGTGTGTAGTAATATACATAAAGCATGCTTCTTATACCTCTTATTTAATAAGGTTTTGAGGAAATATCACAATTATAAACAACTACAAAGTAATATTAAAAGCCTAATAAAGGTTCATAGCATGAGTTCTATGTTCAAAAAGGAAGAGAAAAAAGAACATTATCCAGAGGATCCAGAGACTCCATATAACAGGTGATACTCTATAAATGTGTTCTTCAACTATTACCATTGACACTATAAATTTTTTTTTTTAAGATTTATCTTTATTGGTTTTGACAGACAGACAGATAGAGACAGACAGAGAGAAGGGAGAGGGCCCAGAGCAGTCTCCACAGTTGATAGCATTAGTTTTTCATATAGTTTCACTCCACAGGTGGGCACGGGGCTATGCAGGGCAGGAACTGGGCCGGGGGCTCCCACATAGGCCCCGGCAAGAACTGAACTGGGGGCACAGCCGAGTTCAGCATATGGGTCCGCATGGGCCGGGGCCGGGATTCGATCCCTGGTCTCCGGTGCTGCAAAGCGAGCGCTTAACCCACTGAGCCATCCCAGCTTCCCCAACCTTATAAATTTTTAAGGAGCTACACATCAAGTCTTCTAATTTTCTGCTCCTGAAGCACCTAATATAGCAGTCTGAATGCAGCTGATACTCAGAAAATTTAATTATACCATATAATGCAACAGAAAATAGGTATCATTAAACAATATGTAGAGATACGTCAAATCACTGTACTATTTAAACCTCAAGAGACTAAATTATTCTTAGAAACAAAATTAAAGTAATCATTCAATTAAAGTTCAATTTAAAAACTGAAAATGTGATGGCCAGATGGGATAATTAGTGACAAATTTTTACTAAAAACTAATAAATAATATATCAGTACCAATAATTAAAAAAAAAAAGAAATAAAGCCAGGCTTCTCGTTTGCCCTTTGAGGCTAACATGTGGCCACTGTGTTTTTGTTTTGTTTTTAGTTTATTTCTTTGCTGCTTAAAGCTAGCTCATGTTTTTAAACAGAATTTTTTTATCAATAGCTCCTTGAATAAATCTTTAAAATCAAAATGATTTTTACCATGAAAACTTTGAATTAAAAAAAAAAACACAACTACGGTAAACATTACCCAGCAATAAAAAAAAAACACAAAATCTTGCCATACCTAGAGTGTATTAAGCTAAGTGAAATATTAATACAGAGAAAAACAAATACTAAATAGTTTCATTTATATGGAGAATCTTAAAAAACAAAAGAACAAACAAAACAAAACAAAGACTCACAGAAACAGAGACCAAAGGGATGATTGCCAGGGGGGAGGGAGATGAGAGGACGGTTGAAAGTGAAAAAGGTAAAGGGGAATATAGTCAATAATACTGTGATAAGTTTGCACAGTAATAGAATTAGTAGGGTTATCACATTGTAAGGTATAAGAATGTTGAATCACTATACTGTACACCTGAAACTAATATAATGAATATAAAATTGTATTAATATACTAACTATACTTTAATTAAAGAAACAAAATAGCAATTGTGAGCAATAAAAAACATTAGTTCCCTCAGTCTTTCCTATATAAATTTAATGAAAGAAATATTTTTTAATCCATTACACTTTTAAAGTGTAAAGTGTTTTTATTGTGAACTTTTGAGATAGCATGTCACGCATTACATAAAAGATACAATGTATAATCTAAAAATGGTAATAAACTTTAAAGCAACTAGAATTTTTAGGTGACTATAATTATCTTACACTTGAAGTAGCCTTATCACAAGTTTTGTTTTAATATTCGAATTCATATTAAGATTGAACAAGCATAAAAACATAGAACATTAAACATGTATTTAGTAAGTAGTTCTGTTATCAAATTTGACAGTTTATATTAGCAGTTCTCAGAATTTTGAAGTAGCACCCCTTTAATAAATAAAAATTGACCTATAGGTTTCCATAAAATAGAAGAGATCAGTGCAAAGCTGCTTAGCAGAAGTACTAGAGTTCAGAGACATGTCTACTCAGCAACCACTGCCTTCATTCTGAAGGCAGGAACGGTGTCTGCCTCTTTTACTAGGGTATACCAGTGCACAATACTTAGCAATAACTCAAGGCATATTTGTGAATGAATGTACAGGTATAAATGAACAGATAAAAGAGTGAAAATCATGGTGGTGTATTTATCAAATCTAGAGTTGTTGTTTCAAACTTTTCATTATGCCTACCTTCAACAGAGAGTTATTTAAAAAGATATAATCAGTGCAGAAAATTTAGAAACAAACACTGAGCTAAATCCAGCAAGCCATGTCAAAACACTGGGTTAGAAGTTGTATGGTACATAAAAATATGTACAAGGCCCCTCACCTCATTAAATTCTCATTAAGTGAGAAAGGCACACAATCAGCAAGTTCAAATAAAGACAGACTATGATAAATTATACAAAAGAGAAAGAAAGCCAATTGGAAAATAAATTCTAACAGGAAAGCATTTGGGAAGAATTCTTGGAGGAAGCAGGATCTGATTTAACTCCTGAAAAATAGGTAGAATTTCAATATATGAACCTTTAAAAAAGGTACATTTCTGGTAGGAAAAAGAACAGAGCAAATGAATGAAAACAGAAAAGTACCTCAGGGAATGGCAAGTTAACTGGCCTCTTACAGTAAAGAAACAGAGTGCTGTAAATGGATACTCAAAATAGTTTTAAAAGGCCATCATTCAATATTTGACATAGTACTCTAGTAGTTCAGGAAATAATAGACTTAATTTAACTTAATATTAGCATACTTGGGGATGCCAGGACGATTCAGTGGGTTGAGCACTCATCTTCTTTTTTTTTTTTTTTTTTTT
>PVKE010024207.1:8571-24086 GCA_004027555.1 Craseonycteris thonglongyai | reverse complement strand
ATTTATTTTATTGATTTTTGACAGAGAGAAACAGAGACAGAGAGAGACAGAGAGAAGGGGGAGGGCCCAGAGCAGTCTCCATAGTTGACATTAGTTTTCCATATAGTTTCACTCCACAGGCGGGCACAGGGCTGCGCAGGGCAGGAACTGGGCCGGGAACCTCCCACATAGGTCCCGGAAAGAACTGAACTGGGGGCACACCCCAGCTCAGCATGTGGGTCCGCATGGGCCAGGACCGGGATTCGATCCTCGGTCCTCGGGGCTTCAAAGCGAGCGCTTCACCCGCTGAGCCATCCCAGCCTTCCCTCGCTGCCTGACTTTAATCTATACTACAAAGCCTCAGTAATCAAAACAGCTTGGTAATGGCAGAAAAACAGATACACAGACCGATGGAACAGAATTGAAAACCAAAAATAAATCCACAAACATATGAACAGATTATTTTTGACAAAAGAGTAAAAAGTACACAGTGGGGAAAAGAAAGCCTCTTCAGTAAATGGTGCTGGGAAAATTGGAAACCCACATGCAAAAGGCTGAATGTGAACTATGATCTCTCACCATATACCAAAATTAACTCAAAAGGGATTAAAGACCTCCAAATAAGATCTAAAACAATAAACTGCATAGAAGAAAATATCGGTACTAAACTTATGGATCTGGGGTTCAGGGAGGACTTTATGAGCCTGACCTTAGCAAGGGAAGTAAAAGCAAAAATAAATGAATGGGACTTTATCAAGCTAAAAAGCTTCTGCAATGCAAAGGACACCATCAACAAAGCAAAGAGGCAACCAACCAACTGGGAGAAAATGTGTGCAAACAATACCTCTCATAGGGGGCTAATATCAAAATTATACAAAGAACTTCTACAACTCAACAACAAGAAAAAAAAGCAATCCAATTTAAAAAAATGGGCAGAAGACCTGAACAGACACTTCTCTCATGAAGACATACAAATGGCCAACAGATATACGAAAAAATGCTCAACATCACTAGCAATTAGGGAGATGCAAATAAAAATCACAATGAGATATCATCTCACACCAGTTAGAATGGCTATAATCAACAAGACAAGGAACAACAAATGCTGGAGAAGCTGTGGAGAAAAAAGAACCCTCATACATGTCTGATGGGAATGTAAACTGGTACAACCACTATGGAATGCACTATGGCGATTTCTCAAAAAATTAGGAATGGAATTGCCATATGACCCAGCAATCCCTCTTCTGGATATCTACCCAAAAAACCTGAAAAATCTTAATCCACAAAGATATCTGTACCCAAATGTTCATCGCAGCACTATTCATGGTGGCCAAGTCATGAAAACTACCGAAGTATCTTTAGATGACTGTGTACATTTACACAATGGAATGCTACTCAGTGATAAGAAAAGATGAAATACAGTCATTTGTGACAACATGGATGGACCTTGAAACCATCTCATTAAACAAAATAAGTCATACTGAAAGAATCGGGAAACATAGGACCTCACTCTTAGGAGGAATATAAAACTGAACATAACAAAGAAACAAAAACCTATGGACACAATAGTTTGGTGGTTACCTGAGGGTACGGAGGGAGGAGGGAGGCAGCGTAGGAGAGGGGAGTTGGGAGTGGGCACCAGATATGTGGTGATGGAAGGAGAGCTCATTCTGGGTGGTGAGCACATAATGCAATGCATAGATGATGTAATGTACAGTTGTACACCTGGAAAGTATATTGCCAACCAATGCTACCCTAATAAATTTAACAACAAAAAGATATATTAGCTTCAGTATACAATATAATTATTCTATATATTACAAATGACCACCAAAATAAGCCTAGTTAACATCAATCACCATACAAATTTTTCTTCTCCTTCTTATGATGATGTCTTTTAAGATTTACTCTCTTAGCAACCTTCAAATACACAATAGAGTATTGTTAGCTATAGACCCCACACTGTGTATTACATATCCAGGACTTACTTATTTTGACCACCTTTGTTACCTTGGTTTTTTGAGTGGTATTTTCACTGGGTATAGAATTCTAGGTTGATAGTTTTTTATTTTCTTTCAGTGCTTGAAGACACTGATTGCTCCACTCTCTCACCTTGCAGTGTTTCCAATGAGAAGCCTGCTGCCTATTTGGCTTTGTTCTTCTGAAGTAACTTAGAACTGAAGTAACTTGTTGCTTGTTTTATTTTTTATGTTTTTAATGGGTGGGACTGTGTTTCAATGAAATTTTATTTATAAAAACCATCTGGGGGGAAGCTGAGAGGGCTCAGTGGGTTGAGCACTCACTTTGCAGCCCCGGAGACCAAGGATTGAGTCCCGACTCCGGTCCAGGTGGACCCATATGCTGAACTGGGGTATGCCCCCAGTTCAGTTCGTGCTGGTTCCTATCCGGGAGGCTCTTGGCCCAGTTCCTGCCCTGCGCAGCCCCACGCCTGCCTGTGGAGTAAAACTGTATGCAAAACTAATGCAGTCAACTATGGAGACTGCTCTGGGCCCTTCCCCTTCTCTCTGTCTCTGTCTGTCTGTCTGTCTGTCTGTCTCTCTCTCTCTCTGTCAAAAAAACAATAAATATAAATCTTTAAAAAAAAAAATCCATTTGGGCCACACCACAGAGAAGCTCTGTGGCTGTCACTTCCATTCCTCAAGTAAATGGCTACAATTTCCTCCATCACTTCTTTTTTTTTTTTCATAATTTGTTTAATTGTTAAATTTATTGGGGTGACATTGGTTGGTAAAAATTACATAGGTTCCAGGTGTATAACTCCACATCACATCGTCTATGTACTGCATTATGTGCTCACCACCCAGTCAGTTCTCTTTCCATCACTATATTTGATGCCCCCTCCGTACTCCGCACCCCCAAACTCAGCCAAGAATCATCTACCCAGCAAAGTTATCCTTTAGATATGAAGAAGGAATAAAGGCCTTTTCAGACATACAGAATCTGAGGGAATTCTCCAGCACAAGGCCAGCATTTCAAGAAATACTGAAGGAGGCTACTGGACCTGAAACAAATAGTAAAAATAACTAGGAATAAGCTGGGACCACAAAGACATAAAAGGGGAGAAAGTAAAGGCTTAAACTTCCCAAAAGAATGGAGATTAGAAGCATCCTTAAGAAAAAGAGCCACTGCATATATAAAACTTGCTTTTACATAAACTTCATGATAACTACTCAAAAAGAATTTAGAACTGGACACATAACAAAATAAAAAAATAATAGGAAAAAAGAGAGAGAGAGAGAAAGAGAAAGAGAGAAAGCAATTCTAAATACCATCAAACTAAAATAACCAATAAAAATTTAAAAAGCAAAGAATAGAAGTAAAAGAGCTATCAGAAAACAAAAATTAAAATGGCTATAGGAAATCCTCATATACCAATCATCACCTTAAATGTAAATGGACTATAGTCATCAATAAAAAGATATCGAATAGGAAAGTGGATTAAAAAACAACCCACCTGAGGGTAAGGGGGCAGGGGAGGTGGGTGGGAGAGATGGGTTGGGGGAAGTAGGAAGGGGAAATTAAACATATGGTGATAGAAAGTGAGCTGACTCTGGAAGGTGAGCACATAATGTGATGTATAGACAATGTAATGTACAATTGTACACCTGAAAACAGTGCAATTGATATCCATTAATGTCACCCCAATAAATTTAACGACAATAAATAAATAAATAAATAAATAAGCAAACAAACAAAACCCAACCTTATGGTGCCTCCAAGAGACATACCTCAGCCACAAGGACAAATACACACTCAAAAGTGAAAGGGTGAAAAACAGTACTCCAAGCAACTGATATCCAGAGAAAAGCAGGTGTAGTCATACTTTATATCTGACAAAAAAGACTTCAGGATCAAAAAGATAATAAAAGGCAAAAATGGTCATTTAAGGGGACAACCCAACAAGAAGATATGACACATTAATTTATATGCCCCAACCAAGAAACACAAAAATTTACAAAGCCACTACTAACAAATCTAAAATAAGAAATTGTTGCTGGTTTTAATCCATCTGCTTTTAAAATATTTTCTAATCTGGTGTTGAGAACAGACTCTAAAGTGGCTCTCACAATTCTACCTCCCTGTATTCACACCCTGTGTAATCTTCCTTTTAAATAAAGGCAGAACCAGCTACATATTTTTCAGTCCATAAGACGCACTTTTTCCCCCAGAAAAAGTGGAGGGGAACGTGTGTGCGTCTTACGGAGCAAATACTGCAAAGAAGAGTGTGCGTTGGGGACCTTAATGATGCCGTGGGGAAGCCTGCAGCCAGATCAGAAAGCAGGGACTGCATGGAAGGAGAACAGGTCTAGGCAGGTCAGGTGCGTCTTATGGAGCAAAAAATACAGTACTTGCTTCTAAACAATAGACTACAGCATAGGCAACAGGATTTACGGTGGCTGCCCAGAAAGTATCCAGCCATGTACTATGAAAAATAAAGGCATGCATGGCTGGATTTTTCCTGGACAGCCATCATATGTGCTTATATTACTTAAGATTGTATTATCTTGCCTTGCAAGAATACAAAAAAAGCCTCTGGGTGATAGCAAACAAGAAATTGAACATTACCAAAAACCAGGTGAGCATGGAAGCAGACCTTTCCCCAACTGAGCCTCCATGGAGACCATAGCTCTGACCAAATCACGAAATTTTGCAGTGTAGATAGTGTAAGGTGACCAGACGTCCCGCTTTTGGCGGGACAGTCACAAGTTTTTACAATTTGTCCCGCGTCCCGCGGCGTTTTTAAAAAGTCCCGATTTTTGGAAAGAATGCATGACAAGCTAGGGAACGGCGGGAGATAGACCAAATTTTTAATCAAGAACCCCCTCCCCCTGGGTCAATGGTGTCCCGCTTTACCAATGTTAAAATCTGGTCACCTTAGCGTGGGAAAAGTCATTATTTCTGGCTTTTTGTGAACAATGCCCACTATTCCTTTTACTCCACTTAGATGGTTCTTTCTCTGGCCTCGAGAGCTTCCTAACAAATATATGTTGACCTGCACTCAGCTGAATCCGATGTGAGACACTCTGCGGGTATCAAGAGTCCTTTCTTTCAGCAGCTCTCTCTACTCCAGCATCTTGTTTTTTACCTATTCTGACTCTTACCTCTATCTCCTCAACTCCAGAATTCTGCCAGTTTCTTCCTGGATTAACCCTTCCTACATCAGGGCCTAGAAACTTTTCCAATTAGAGGGCCACCTCATTTTGTTGTCTTCTCGTTATCCTTTGTTGCTTGATGTCCATCATTTTAAAAGCCACTGTTTCATGTATTTTCTGATTTTTTTTTGTTTGATTCAAATGAAAAACTAAATCCAAGTCCTGTTATTTCATACTGATTAGAAGCAGAAAATTTTTAACAAATACATTTAATCATAACACTAAAACCAAAACAAATATAGAAATTAGAGTGGCAAAATATAATAGAACAAAAAAGGTATTTGCTTTGATCATGCAGATATAATACAACGGTAGAGGAAGAAAAAGTAAAAGAAATTTGGAAGATAGAGTCCATTCACTTACTATCTTTACTGTAATACCTGGTATTCTTCAGATAATACTGAAAACTTATAATTCAAATAAGTGCACTAGATATGCACATTTAAAGAGTATATTAGTAAAAAAAAAAAAGAATGTACTGTTGATTTAAATCAGATGGTAGGTAAAGAGCAATAGTCAAGAAAGCAGGAACACATTCATTATATCATTGTTCATTAGAAAGAAATAATAGACACTATTTTGAGAGTTAGAGAATATAGAGTGTCATATGAACTTATAATTATTAAGGTGACCAATAGGAAAAAAATTTAAATCTTTCTAAATGTCACAAGAAGCACACATAAATTTTATAGAATAAAAATTTTTAACTACCTCAGAGTAAGCAGATACTCTGAAAAACAAACAAATTTTTAAAAATTTCTATAACAGAAACAGAATGTAGTCCCTCCAAAAAAAAAAGAAAACAAGATCACCATCATTCCCAAATAAGGCACTAAAGTCACATGGTTTCACAGGGAAATTCTAGTAAAATTTTAAAGAGCAGACAAATCTATTTCTATTTAAACCAGTATTAATATTATTGGAGGTAGAAGAAACTTCCAAATTATTTAATTTTTAGGAAATGAATGTACAAAACCATTCCATGCCAGGTGAACATCACTTATAAATAAATGCCATATCTGAAATAAAATATTTGCAAACCGAATCCAGCAGGAAATGAAAGCAGAATATAGGCACTCCAAACTTAATGACCAATTTCCACTCCTATGTCTAGGTCATTAAGCAAATTGGTCAATAAGTAAGGAGCTTAAAGGCAGATGTCTTATGGTGTGTGTGTGTCATGGTGCTATAGTGTGTCTTGTGTGACAGGGAATGCTTCACATAGTGAATACTAACCAACTTTGGAAATGAGACAAAGACTGAGAAAAGGAATTCCTCATGCTAGAGAGCAGATCATTAAGTCCAAGCAGTCGTTAAACAGGTTGGTCGTTCAGTGAGGAGTGGCTGTAAAACCTCATGAGCAAGTAATGTTTTCTCACAAAAATATAAGCATGGTTCAATGTTAGTAAATAAAGATTCATCATTTTAATAGCTCTAAAAGAGAAAAATCACATGCAACACATAACTGAAGTTAAACACCATTCTTCCTTCCTTCTTCCCTTCCTTTCTTTTGATAATCAACCTGAGATTTAAAGAGTTGAAATATTTTGCTCAAGTGTCAAGCAACTAATAAATGATAGAGTCTGATTTCAAACCTAAGATCTGAATTTAAACCTAGGAGAATCTAACTTTTTAATCTAATTCTAAAAAAGAGAAAATATGACTCAAAAAGCATTGTCTGGTCTTTATGTTAAGTGAGTAAGACAGTAGGAAACTCTTCACTACAGTCTGAGTATCTAAAAGAGTTTGGGTGGAGGACTCTGTGTTAGATGCCATGAGAACGAACCAAGTGCCAAATGCTGTCAGAAACTGACTAGTTTGTTAACACCTAAAAAGAGGTAGGGTTGGGCTAATAGGCTGAAAGTAGTCCCTTTTCCGGAAGTCTCCAGACATAATGAAATGAGAGGAAAAAGATGGTGCCTACTGCAGTTCACAAAGTGTTCTATGACCTGCTCCAAAACACAATAATCTTCTAATTCCAAAAACACAATCACCAGGAAAATGTTTGCAAGGACTTGCAGATTATTTGTAAATTTATGTCTCTTGCAAATGTGTTCAAGATTATATTGGTTGCTATCTGCTATAGAGAAAGGTAAGGCACCGCCTTTCATCAGAATACTGCAAAAGAGTCATTCAGAAAGCATTATGGCCCATTAGTATTTTTTTTTTAGTTCATGATATTTTTCATTCAAGATTTTTAAAAATTCATAAAAATTGTTATTCTTAAAATTGAAATGCATGATTTTTTAATATAATAAAATATGTTCAGTTCAAGTCAAAAGCCAACATCATATTTATGAAGAAACATTTAAGTTAGCACTAAAAAACACTATTACAACTATTATTTAATATTGTATTACAGGAATGAGCCAAGAGAATTAGACAAGAGAAAAAACTAAAAGGTATAAAAACTGTGAAGAAGAATGTAAATTTATCAGTATTTGTGGATAATATTAAAAAGGTCAAGATCACAACCAAAAAATTACTTGTAACAGGAAAATAGTAAGCTTACAGAAAAGAAAATTAATGTTTTTAAAATTAATTAAGATTTATTTTATTGTTTTTCACAGAGACAGAGAGAAACAGAGAGAAGGAGAAGTACCCAGTGCATTCTCTATAGTTGAACTTCATCAGGTTTCGACATGGTTTCCTGCCAAACAGGTGGGTGGGGAGCTGCGCAGGGCGGGAATTGGGATGGGGACCTCCCGCATAGGAAGAACACCCCACTTCAGCATATGGGTCTGCATGGGTCAGAGCCAGGATTTGATCCTCGGTCCCCAGGGCTGCAAAGCAAGCGTTTAACCTGCTGAGCCATGCTGCCTTCCCGAAGTTATTAAATATTGAAATTTTTGTTTTATGTCATATATTATATATAATATACAATATATTATATTGTATGTAACAACCATTTAATGAAAAGAATGCATAAACGGTATATACAAAAGTAGACACAGAAGTAACATTTCCTAGGAATAAATAGGCAAGAACTGTATGAAGAAAATGTTAAAGTATTACTGAAGAAATCCCAAAGATGACTTGAATAAATGGTAAGCTGTACCACTACCTTAGATAAGAAGTCATTATATAAGCATCAATTATCTTTGAGTTTATATTGATCATAATTTTTTAAAGTTGTTTTTGGTGGTGATGATCAATTTGGAAATGGAGGCTACCCTAGCAGACATTAAAGAATAGGAACACAGACCAATGGTTAAGAAGACAAAGTCTAGAGATACACATAACACACACAAGGAGTTGGCATAAGATAAAGGTACCCTCTCAAATCAAAGAGGAACAACCCATTAATAGTGTTAAGTCAACTTGGTAGCCATATGAAAAAAATAAATAAGCTGGGATCCAGACCAGCATGCACCAGGACAAAATTCAAATGATCCCAATGATTCAATGTAAAATATGTTACCATAGAAGTACTAAATGGCTGAATGCACCCTCAGATATCACTTTCCCATAAATCACAACATTTTTAAAGTTTCTAGTAGCCATACAATTTTCTAGTAGGCATTAAACAAAGAAAAATAAAACAGATGAAATCAATTTTAACAATATATTTTATTTAACTCAATAGACCTAAAACATTTTCAGCATCGAAATCAATACAAAAATTATGAAAAATCTGAATTCTTTGTTTGAGCCAAACATTTTTAATTCAGTGTTTATTTTACATTTATAATGTCTTAATTCAGACTAGTCCCATTTTAGGTACACAACAGCCAATGTGGCTGGCTGGTGGCTACCATATGATCAGCAGTACTAAGACATCCACAAAGTAGGGAACATTGCTATTTTGTTCACTTTTGTTTACCCAGTGCCTGCATAGTGCCTTGCATATATTTTGTGAGTTAGAGAAGGGAAAGAAGGAGGAATAAAAATACATCCTATTTGAGAAATGAAGGCATTGTGACAATGACGGGGTGGGTGGCGGGGTGCAGCATTTGCTACTATTAGAAGTTCTGGGTTCAAGTCTTGACTAAAATTTTCTAATTGGTAGCTTGGGCAAAATACAACTTTTCTGAACGTCGTCTGTAAAAGAAGATTTTTCTTGCCTACCTACGGCTTAGCAGTTGCTATGAGGATCAAATTAGATCATGTAGACAAAAGTACATTGTAAGGCACTTCATAAACGTTATCTAGCATTACTAAGGTAAACAGCTCTGTTTCCATGATCCCTGTTGCCAGAGAATGCCATCTTCCTTCTTTGATTACTGTCACCCAACTATCCCCCATCCATGGGCATGCAGGTTGAAATTGTGCAACAGGCTGAAATTCTTCATATTTTACCCCTGGAGGAGTATTATTTTGAGGTGTAAATTTGTGTTCACTGCCTCACTCAATATTTCATCTATCTATAAAGAGGAGCCTCTCTTCTTTAACTTGACAAAGAGAGGATTTCCTGAGGTATCTCATACCCTTGTATGGTTTGTACCATCTACTCTGTCAATGACTCTAGTCATCCTCTGATGGATGCTAGGAACTGGTTACAACAGAAACAAGAAAGTAAAAGGGACCTAAAGTGAACAAAATCCTAAAATGTTACTCAGAGAGATTTAGAGAAAATGAAAGGAGTTGGACACTACAGAGGCGCCCACTGAAGGTGAGAGAAAATGAGTCAACATGGAGCTTCTGATCAGGAAGTTGGATTCAGTCTTGTTGGACTTTCAGTTCTGACCAAAGATCCACTAGCAAGAATCATGTACACAATTCTGGAGCACAGTTAAACAACAGGCACTTTGTTTTCCACATTTACTGCTTGGGAAGGGGCTACATTTTACTAGATAACAGTCCCAATGCTGTTTCTGCAACTTGCATAAGTTGCTTCCTGGATTAAACTCATAAGAAGAATTTAGTTTTTAAGTTTCCTGTGAAGGCGGTCTTTGTTCCCCCTTAAGTCCTTAAAAATAATTTAAAAAAAGAAAAGAATGATATGCAATGTTGTAGTTCTGAGTTGTAAAGTGAGGTCCCTATGTTTCTTCAGAAAAATAATTTCTTTTACTGTTCTCATTCACAAGAGCTGAAGCATTCCCAGTGTCTGACTAGAGAAGCATAAAGTTAGTAATATTACTCAGTGGATTTAGTCCTGTGAAGATGAAAACATACAATGGAACAAAGAGAAAAAAGTAAATCTTAAGGCCACAAATAACTGATCATATCTAAGTCAGAATTCCTTAAGGGAAGCTAAACATGTACTGGAAGCTCACTGTTTGTTTCTTTTATTCTCTAGTGGTTTTTTTTGTTGTTGTTTGTTTGTTTGTTTGTTTGTTTGTTTGTTTGTTTCTCTCTCTCTCTTCAATTATAAAATAGGCAATTTGATTGATGGTATTTTTTCCACTTTGGTGACATTTTAAATGGAAACCAAGATTTTTGGGGGGTGGTTGTAACAGCTCGATGAAATCTTCAACATGTGCCAAAATGTTTCATTAATGTAAATTAGCCAAATAATCCTCTTGCTTTGTAAAAATATGTCTTTAAAAAAATGCTTTTTGAACTGTTAAAAAATTTGAGTACTCAGAGTTTAGCTACAAATATATGTTATATTGACTAACATTGTACCCATATTTCCTCAAAGCAAGCAGCAAAGATGTGATTCTGATGAAGTTAGACATGTAGTTCTTAACTTTTTGCACATCAATTACTATATTAAAATTCAAATGGTTATCAATAATCTGGGATTCAACCAAGTTACTCTGTTTCTCATTCAAAACAGACTTTCAGTTTGCTGTATTTAGATGCCCAATGATCAATATAGGTTCTCTTATTGCACATATTGGTTTTTCTAGTTGAAGTGAAGCACTAGTTCATGTTTGATTAGTAATGATAAAGACGTGTGCTATTTAAAAGTAGAAAAACTGCCTTTCAGTCAACAGAAAATTACATACTTAACATTAAAGCAGAAAGTATAGTGATGTACAGGAGGTGATAAATGGGGGGACCTTAACTAAATTACAGGGAAATTTCTATAACAGAGTCACAAGTAATGTAGATTTACTAACGATTTCCTGTCATGAACTGTATTTATCATACACTGCCTCTCCAACATGGCATTGTATTTAATGTTTTTGAGAGCCATGTTTTAATCGGATTAAACTCAAGGAAACTGATAGGTATCTGTGTGGCTCTTAACTATAGCTTCTGTTTCTTATTTAGTCACAAGACTACTATTTCTGAAATCTTTATAAACACATTTTGCTGGATTGCCACAAGAGTGCAGCTTATGTTGTGAGGTCAGAAAAATGTGTGCCAGTGGTTTTCATGATCTATGCAGACAGTGCATTACAGAATTGTGTAATAAATTAAAGACAACTAATGCAAAATGTGTTCCTTACCCTCATGGGATTAAGTATCTAAAAATACAATTTATTTTTAGATTCAAAAATAGTTTCTTAGGAACTAAGTAACCAAGAAGAATGTTCAAAGAAAAGTTGGCACAATATTATTCATTATTCAAATGGATTTACATAAAACTAGAATCTCTAATAATATGTTCAGTGTTCTTAAAACTGATTTACCTAATAAGCATATAATAATTTTTAAATCTATATAACAGTCATGACATTACATAAGATGTAACATTGTAATATTATCAGTGAACATATCAAGTTGAATATCTGAAAGAGATCTGGAGGAGAAATTTTCCCTCCTTCAAATTCAGACTACTCAAATAAAGTGCTCATGGTTCAAGATTCCCCATGGTTGATAATCTCATAACAATCCAATAGTGCCAAACTGAGCATTAGTGAGGGTGTAAATCATATGCTTAAGTGAGATTAGTGTTAAAAGTGGAAAGTAGCAAAGAAAGTATAAAAGAGAATTAAAAAGAAAATAAAGAATGGTTTCGAACACTCCAGTACTCGTCACACGAAAAATGTTCTCAAGCTTAAATGACTGCATAATACATGGAACATGGACATGACTTTGCAGATATTATAATACATTATTTTTTCATCCACATAAGTTACCTAACTTTTTTTTTAAGATGTATTTTTATTGTTTTTGACAGAGAGACAGGCAGAAACAGAGAGAGAGCTGGAGGAGGGCCCAGAGCAGTCTCCATAGTTGCACATCATTAGTTTTCTACACAGTCTCATTCCACAGGTGGTCTCAGGGCTGCACAGGGCAGGAACTGGGCTGAGGGCTCAGGCTGCGCAGGGCCAGGAACCAGCCAGGGCCTTCCACGTGGGAGGCACATACTCACAAGCCAGAGGCCTCCCACATGGGAAGTATGCCTGGGGTGGGAGCCAAACTGGGGTCCTCCCAAATAGGAAGCTCACACTGGTGAGAACCGAACTGGGGGCACATGGCACACCCCAGTTCAGCATATGGGTTTGCAGAGCCCAGGGCCAGGATTCAATCTTCCCACCCCAGGGCTGCCAGATGAATGCTCAACCCGCTGAGTCATCCCAACATCCCCTTAACTTCTTATTATAATTATACAATAACTTCCTGAGTAAGTACCTGTGGCTCTGAAGATTCCTATTTAGAGTATCTTAAAGCTGCTCTAGGGCTTGCATGATAGATACTGATTAGCTGGTAGAATATAATCAAGTAAACTGGTACTGAACCAAAAACTATTGTGTGCATCCACAGCATGTTATCAGGTATGTTTTTAGGAAGTATACATTATATGGAAAAAGATAAAATACTCTTCACTTATTTATATACAAGAATAGGAAACCTTTGAAACTATTATTAATTAACAGTTAATCAGATTTCTGCAGAAGTTTTTCTTATAGGCATTTATAACACCATATCTGTAAAAAGTCCACAAAAAATTAATGTTATTAATAAGATTAATTTTAATATGGTTACTTGAAATTTCTGTGGTTACTTGAAATTTCAGTCTACATTCTCTTTGCTTAATATTGATAAAATATTTCATAAACAATCTATAGGCTAGGATTCAGGTGAGCAGAATAAGTACACTATTTTTAAATTCAAGATACACTTTTAAACCAACTTTTAAAATTTTACTGGATCTTTCAACATTTGTTTGAAATCCTTACAAGATATTCATCTATTTGTAGCATCATATAGGTCTGTCTCCCCATCTGTCTATATTTTTTCTGAAAACTACTATCTGGTAAATGTTTTTTTGTTGTTGTTTTTTTCCCTTTTCCCACATTAGTAGCTATTCACTGGTCTACTATTATGCCATTTCTGTAATAGTGTCTGATGACAGCTTTTATCATTTTTAAATAAAATACAAGCTTTTTAAAAGTTTTTTACAGAGAAGGGGACAAGTAATCAAGTTATTTAATTTTGATTTAACTGTGTATGGTTAGAAAATAAATATCAAAATTTACTATTGTTACAGTAAATTATTACATTGGCAGCATGATGTAATACTAAAATCTAAAAGACTGATAAATATATGGTTATTCATTATAGCCTTAAGCCCTAACTTCCCTCAAGTAACTTTCATATTACACAGCCAGATTTGTTAAGAAATTCACATCTTGCATATATGCACATCTTGAAGAATCCTTTTTTTAACAGGATATCCTGACAACATCCGCCCCTGCCCCTCACTCCCCCCGACTTGGTAGCCTGACTCCAGCACTAGCTCATCTGGTTTGACTAAAATCATTGCATTATTTGGCAGTGGTTTCTTCATACGTGGCGCTTAGAGTTTATTGAAGCTCAAACAGTACAGGAAATGCAAATCATACAAACCACCCTCACAATGGCGACGTACAGTGGCGTGATTGAGCGGCACTACGCACGGCTCGTGGGCTGACCACATGAAAGGAGTCATTTAAAGACCAGATGAGTGAAAGCTGGGATAAGTTAGAGAGTATGTGTGAGCTTCAAAGCTGGAAGAATAGCATCCTTATTTAAAATAGAAGGGAGAAAGGGGTTTTATTATTATTATATTTTATTAATAACACCTGCATAAGTTCTTTACATTGAAGGAAGTATGCAGACATAGAATGAGTTAAACATGAACCATACAGTATACAAGTGGGCCAATCTTTCTTTTTAAAATCCAGGTATGATAGAAGAGTGGAACACTTTCCCCCAATATCTCACAAGAATTTCTACAAGTGTTAACAATTATTGGAAATGTTTTCATTCAGTGAACTTAAAAGATAATTGAGCAGTGCACGGTACTATTTGCTCATAATCACTAAAATGTCAATTTAATCGCCATGTGTTAATAAAATCAGTTTCTACAACAAAAAAATAAGTGGCTATAATTCTCAGGAATTCTTCAACAAAAGCCTTAGGAGCAATGCAAAATTTGCTATTAAGAAAATATTTCAACAAGGCTAATACAGAAACTAAAACAGAAGAATGGTTATAGGAAGTTTTTCCTTTCTTTTTGGGACTGATTATTTTTTTTGATGTTTCTAGTTTACTACCAAGTAGAGAAAATGTGACAATTAACAAAATAAATATAATAACTAAAAATAATTTTTTTTTAACTTTAAAATGTTTGTCTAGCATTTTAAATTATTTTCTAAAGACCTTTATGTCTATTATTTCTTTGCATAGACATAAAGGCATCAAGAACTCCACTAAAGTACTGGCTCCCTTAACCCCCAGAAGCTTAAATAAGTGAACGAGGAGGTTGGAAGTTTAAATAAAACAGGGACAAGGCTAATGCTTCTAGTCGAGAAATGATAAAACTTAAGCATAAATACCCATAAAAAACAGAACTAATCACTCTCTAATAGTTAGATTTCTCATACATAAGAAATGTGTTACCACCACCTTCTCTGACTGCTTCATAGTTTCATTTGAAAATGGTGTCATATGGGAGAAAACTATACAGTGCTATACCAACATAAAGAAATACTATACTGGATTTCTGGTCAAGATGGTGAACTATGTAAATGTGCTTGTCTCTTCTCACAAACACATCAAAATTACAACTAAACTATAGAACAACTATCATTGAGAATCACCTGAAGTCTGGCTAAACGTAAGTCTTACAACTAAGGACATACAGAAGCCACCTACAGACTGGGAGAAGGGGTGAAGATGCAAGACTGGCAGGTCCCACACCCATGTGTTCATTAAAAAATGGAAAGTGGGGGGAAGCTGGGATGGCTCAGCAGGTTAAGTGCTCGCTTTGCAGCCCTGGATCCCGAGGATCGAATCCCGGCCCCAACCCCGGCCCCTGCAGACCCATATGCTAAACTGGGGTGTGCCCCTAGTTCAGTTCTTGCCAGGGCCCATGCGGGAGGTTCCCAGCCCATTTCCTGCCCTGTGCAGCACCTTGCCTTCCTGTGGAGTAAAACTATATGGAAAACTAATGCTGTCAACTGTGGAGACTGCTCTGGGCCCTCTTCTCTCTCTCTCTCTCTCTCTCTCTCTCTCTCTCTCTCTCTCTCTCTCTCTCTC
>PVKE010024206.1:0-23987 GCA_004027555.1 Craseonycteris thonglongyai | reverse complement strand
CGTGAGAGCAGGTGAGGGGTGGTGAGAGCAGGCTGGGGGGCAGTGAGAGCAGGCTGGGGGGCGGTGAGAGCAGGTGAGGGGCGGTGAGAGCAGGCTGGGGGCGGTGAGAGCAGGCTGGGGGGCAGCTCTGAGACCCAGGACAGCAGCAGCCTGGAGGGGCAGGTGGCTGCAGAGTTCCGACTTCGGACACATCAGGGCGACTTCCAACGTAAATCTGGGGGAATCTGGGGGGCGGGTTAGTTTCAGCCCTAAGTGGTCGTCACGGTTGGTTCGAATGCTAGCTGATACACGCAGGTGCTGGTACACTTCTCTTGTAATTTATGAATGGTTTGTGTTTTAGAATCTATAATTTACTGTCTCAAACGCAAAGGATACCGAAGGTGGAGTAAGTTCCTCCTTCCCTGGTTCCCGTGACACAGGTGCTGTTGTTAGTCCCACATGTGTCTTCCGGCTGTGTTGCTGGACTGTGTCCACATGGCTGACCAGGACTTGCAGCATGTGGCCACACACTGCCCTGTCTTTCCTCCCTGAACCTGTCCCGGGTGTTCCATATCGGCACGTGCCAAGCTGCCTTATTCTTTAAACACATGTTCTGTTCTAAAATATTTCCGTCCTGCACGAAGTTAGAATGTATAGTGAACCCCACGTCTGTACCCTGCCATCATACACGTCAATATTTTGACAGTCTTAGCGTGTAGCAGGTGATGTTCAGGAACTCCGTGAACTTGGTTAGGTGTGATAGTGGCCACGTGGTTATGTAACAAATGTTAATAAATGTCCTTATCAATAAAAGATCATGCTGATATGTTCATGAGTGTAATGACATGCCTTCTGATTTTTGTGATTCATATTAAAATATATCAGAAAAGTATGTGCGGGGGGAAGAACTCCAGTCAAGATTAGCAAAATGTTGAAGTTGGATGAATGCAGATTTACTATAATGCTTCTCTGCTATCGTGTTCGTTGGAAAATTTCCATAACAATACATTTGCTAATATGGTTTCATTGATAGATCCCTCTTTTCCTCTGGAGTATTTTAAGATAAAAGCTAGATATCATGTAATTGCACCCAGAAACACTTCAGTATGGATTCTTAAAACATAAGGACTTTAAAAAAATCACTGCAATGCCATGATCACATCTCAGAAGTTAACAGTAATTCTTAATATAATCCAATGTCCTGTCTATTTTCCAATTTCCCTGATTCTCAAAAAAAAAAAAAAAAGACAAAGTCTTTATATAATTGTTATGTTTGGATTGGGAGCCAAACTAGGTCCACATATGGCATCCATTAAAACGCTTTTAAACTTTAATAATTCTCTTCCTTTACAAAAAAAAAAGAGGCATTTACTTGCCCAGGAACCTGGGATGTTTGTGCTGTGGAGACGGGTCTGTGGACCCACCCAGGACCGGGGCGCTGGACCCGGCTCGTTAGCCGCTGGCTGAATGCTCTTGGCCGGAGTCCTTCCTGGGTGGGGCGGCCCTGTTCTCGAGTGTCACTGTGGAAACTGCGCTCTCCTGTTTCTGGGGGGTGATTCTCAGACGGAGTGGGGGGCTCGCAGGGTCAGCCCGTCGGCCCCCACCCCCCGATGTGTCTGGCATCAGCGGCAGGGCCGCCTCCCAGCATGGGTGTGAGTGGCTCTGACCCTCCCTGCCTTTGCGTTCGCTGCCTGGGCCGGTCCACAGATCCTCTGGCCCCTGTTCTGATGAGCCCGAGGACAGTGGGCTGATCACGTTTAAGAACCACACAGCATTTTCTGCACCATAGTTGACGGGTCCCTGTTTACAGGTAGTTAGCGGGGGCCCCCATGAACCCCCTCAGACGCCACACTGTTCCTCTTTGTCACATGAACGGCTCGGGGAAGGAAGGACGTGCAAGCTAAGTTGGGCACCCGGCGTTTCGGGTGTGCCTCTCTGTCACCCGTCCATGGGACATCGGTTTATAGCTTTCCCTCCTTAAAACTGGAGGAAACTCATGATGACATAGAAGAGGGAACCCCGCCCCCAAATGGAATTTATTTATAAATATTGTGTATTTATTCTCACACGTTTAAACTTCAGTCACCTTCCAAGTCCTCTCTGTCTGATGCAATACACCTGTTGAGACACGTTTTCCACGGCTCAGAACAGTTTTTAAACTCATTGACTTCTGCCGTGTTTTGTTGCACGTCTTCAACATTGGCAAAATGTTTCCCTTTGAGGACTTTTTTCTTCAGAGGAAACAAAAGAAGTGGCTCCGGGTGACTAGGGAGGGTGGGTTAGGGGGTCATGCTGTTTTTGGTCAAAGACGGCGAAACACTCAGCGCGGTGTGAGCAGGTGCACCATCAGCCACACGTTGGTGTAAATCGTGCACCGTGACATGAAAGCCCAAGGCTGCTCGTGCAAGTGTGTTGGGAATTTCTAGGTGGGAACAGCAGAGCCTGGGCCACGCGTGTTTCTGGTCCTGTGGGCCTGCGTGTGGGCCTCACGTCTGTTCTCTGTGCCCCGTGAGGCTGTGAGCCCACGCGGACCCTTTTACGCCCTTCTCAGTGCTGTGATTCAGCAAATGTTCTTTAGTTCTTGTTTTGAGCGTTTTGCATCATCCTCGTCTTCCTGTGTCTTCCCTTCTCCCTTCCGTACGCCGTGGCTGCTGGAAAAGCGTGTGTCGAATGAGTGACGAGCATTCTTGGACCCCTGCTCACTGGATTCTCAGGGTGCTGACCGTGTTCTCACTGACACCCCTTCACCCTAGTCAGTCTCTGCACGTGTCCATGTGAGCGGGGGGGGGCTTTGCAACTGTACACCCAGCCCTTCCCCTAACTGTGCACACACACACACACACACATACACACCTCTGTGCAGGTACAATTGAATTACAACAAACAGTACATATTTAAAGCACACACTTTGATAAATTTAGAATAAAACCTGAAACCATCACGGCGCTCAATATACCCAACATCCATTATGCTAAAAGCTTCCTCCCGGCTCCTCGTAATCTCTCCCTCCCTTTCACCTCATCGTCCTCTTCCCTGAAGGCTTCTCTGGACAGATTCTAGAACATTCCATCCTCACAAAGCTGTGGGGGAGGGCTCGTGTGAGTCTGTGGAGAACACCCCATGTTGTGTTGTAGTCTATACACGGATGGTTCATATGTCAGTGGCTGTGGGACCCTTGCTGCAGGAAGGTGGTCAGTTCTCCCCTGACCGTCGCTATTGGTGTCTGCCGACGAGGGGGCCAGCGTGGGTCACCCCCACCCCTCAGTCGACGCCACCCTGCAGGGTGTGGGACATGCTGCAAGGCCAGTCTTCCTGCGGGAAGCTGGCTCCTGACTTGAGTGTGGAGAGGAAAGCGCGCTCTGGGGGTCGAGTGCAGATTTGCAGTCTTTGATTGAGCTCCTTCCGTTGCTCATGACATACAGGTTGGACCCCAAGCTCCCGCCTCTGTACCTGCCGGTCCTCATTCCGTCTCTTCTGTCTGATTAGCTAGACCCCAGGGTTGGTGGCCTCCCTGCAGACCCCCGGGAGGCTGGCGATTCACAAGGGTCTGTCCCACTCGGCCTTTCACCTTCCCTTGGGCCAGAGGTTGAGGCAGAATGGGACAATAGTCTTTTCCTAGAGCAGGGGTCTCCAAACTTTTCAGCCCGTGGGCCGCATTAACTATCAAACAGCAGTTAGGGGGCCAACTACACACTCGAGGTCCAAATAAAAAAGAATCAAAACATAGATGTTTTTAATTATTTACTTAATATTATTTTATTCAGATAAAAAGGTCACGGGCCGGATGAGAGGGCCTCGTGGGCCGGATGCGGCCCGCGGGCCATAGTTTGGAGACCCCTGTCCTAGAGGATGGTTCCACTTGTTTGTTTCTTGTCACAAAAGTTTATTATTGAAAATTAGTTGCACAGATAAGCTAAGGAAAGAACTAAAAGTTATCACTATGCGTGACATACAGAAATAACTCCTTCATATTCTAGTACAAAGAATGTACTCATTCTCCATTGTAAGAATGAAAATACACTAGACATTTTAAGTCTTGTGTTAATTCCTGCATCATGAATGTATTTGGTTATAAAATAGGCTTTATTAGCACAGTGCTAACTAGGGGATTTGTGTGCTGCTGCTTAGTGTGCATTTGAACGTATCAACTGCTGTGAGTGAAGACACATTTTTCCTCTAAGCTTTTGACCCTTGAGTTGTTTTTATGGCCCCATGTACACGAGAAAATAGAAACAATTCCCAGAAATGTTAGTATCAATACTGTCACTTTACAAAGGGAGAAAATATTAAATCCTTTTTTAGTTGCTGAAATGTTCATCAGTGATGTAAATGTGCTTTTCATCTCCGGTTCTGAAGGACGTTTACTAATTTGCAATGGTGGGAAATCTGATCTGGGGAATGGAATGTGGCAGCTGTTCAGTGGTTCAGAAAAATAGGAATGCTGGCTTAGGCTCAGAATCAAAGGGTGCCACATCTAATTGGAACTTCGGGCGCAATGACATCAGCCACATTAGAATTAAGCAGGAATAACAGGGCATCAGTTGAAAGATTACAAAACAAAACAAACATCCCTAGGTTCCCTTCATTTCATCACTGAATATAGGCAGACAGTATTTAATACAGTTTTAGGAGCCCCACGAATATGAAAAACATTTCTAGATAAATCCATTAAAAAATAACAGCGTTGTAAAGACTTGCAAACCTTTATTTGCTTGTGACAGAACGCAGTGAAACTGACCTCCATACTCTGCCCCCACCCACATCAAGCTGATGAGCGGAGCTGGTGGGCGGAGCTGGTGGGCGGAACGATGGGCGGGGCTTATGGGTGGGCTGGTGGGTGGGGCTGATGGGCGGGGTTGAGAGTGGGTGGAGCTAGTGGGAGGAGCTGATGGTGGGCGGGGCTGGTGGGCGGAGCTGGTGGGTGGAGCTGATTAACAGAAACACTGTGTGCACCTGCTTGCATGGTTTTTGCTTACATTTTTTATTTTTTAAGGATTTATTTTATTGTTTGAGAGAAGGTGAGAGAGAGAGAAGGGGGAGGGCCCAGAGCAGTCTCCATAGCTGCACATCATTAGTTGTGACATAGTTTCATTCCACACACGTGGATGTGGGGCCGTGTGGGGCAGGAACCAAGCTGGGCACCTCCCACGTGGGAGGTGGGAACCTTTTGCCGCCATCCGGGCGGTTATCAGTTGTGCCACAGGCCAGTGTATGGGTTTGCACAGGACGGGGCTGGGATTTGATCCTCGGATCTCGTGGTCACAAGGCAAGCACTCAGCCTGCTGAGATCCCTACATTGCCTGTCTCTGTGAGGTTGTTTTTTCTTTTTTTTTTTTTGTTCTTTCAGTTATTTCTGTGAGGTTTTAACAATGTATTCTGGTGTAGAGAATGTAAACGTTCATATAGAACACAACTGGTGTGTGGCTGACAGTTGTTTGATGTCTAAACATGAACCAGTAAAAACTGATCCCAGTCACCAACACAGAGGTTGTCCTGTTTGCAGTTACCTCAGGTCTGCTGATGTTGCTTTAAATTCCTGGCGAGTAGATGGACATATTCATAATCACTTAAATCTGTTCCTCTTATATGATTTTTCTCTTCCCATGTACTCTATTTTACCTGCTTTTCTGAGCTCTTGAAGTATTTAAACATTTTCTGTTTTACTCTTTGGCATTTATAACAGTGACGGTTTTCTTTAAGTAGCTTATCAGTGCCTACTAAAAACTTATTTTTAGTAGAAATGTGAAAACTGCTCTTACTAAGCTGAAATGATTTCAAACTTACATTTCCTTTTTTCTTCTTTTTAGGTAAGTAGCTGAGCAGGGACATGAAGAACTGATACTCAAATCACAACCATGTTACAAAAGGTATTTTCGGCATTTTATACTATTGTAAAAAGACACAGAGGTTGGAATGTAACTAACTACTGTTTTTGTGAAAACGGGTTTTTTGTGTGTAAACAGATTTCCAGATGTTACGGCTTTAAGAATAACTAAGAGAAATGCAACATAGGATGGAACTTTTATTTCCATAGTCTAGGAAATTAGTGTCAGGATTATTTGGGAATGGAGAGACAGATCGATCACGTTGTCAACGTTGTCGTTGGTGGAGAGAGGCGAGGAGGGAATTGCGGGCGATGAATGCAGTAAACACGCTGTGGTTTGTGCACAAAGTGGTCTGTCCTCTAAGGGCTTCTGGTTGGTTGTGACTAAAACACCATCTTGAGAATTACTCATAAAATCGATCAGTATGAGTCTGTCAATAAGGCAGCTTGATTCTGGATAATCAAGTCGATGGTGTCAGTGTGGGGAACTCTCCAGATCCCAGTTACGTGAAAACAACAACAACAAACTTTTAAATAAGAGGAGGGAATGAAGAAGGAAATGTACTCAAAGAAATAACAGAATATAAAGCTTCTTGGACTTAGATCTCTCTCACATAGGGTTTATTGAAATCTGATGTTTTCAAAAAGCCATGAATCTTGTCTAGAAGAATGTTTCTCTTCTAGAAGAAACCTTTAAAACACCAGGGAGCTGTCCTGCCTGGTTGCTGGGGAAGCGGCCGCGTTGTGAGTTGTTAGCTGAGCCGTGTGACGTGTGGGCACTGTGGTCACATGGACGACCAGTGGTGTTTCACATGCATGAGTCCCGTGTTTTCCCTTCGCACCAGACGGACGGCTCATGGCCACCAACAGAGATACGTGAGGATGCGGGAAGAGGACAGATGAACATGTGGGTGAAACTGCAACTTAAAAACCTGATTTTGCTGGGAAATGTCCTCGAAGGCCTCACAAAGCTCAGGGCAGGTGCCAGGGAGGAGGCTTAATTCGAAGAGAAGTTGGGGAAAAAAGGGGGTGAAATACTTATACCACACAGTTTATACTCTTCTAAGGCTGGTCGTGGATTTAGCCACTTAGTGTCTGTTCTATTGAGTGCTGGGTGAGAAGGAGACGCTTTTATTGACACGGACAGTGTTTTGGGAAGGGCGGCACCGCTCTGTGTCCTCCCACTACCGGTCACCACACACTGCCCGTCCCTGGAGACGCCTGTGAGCTGTCCCCGTGTAACTGCGAGTCCTGAACCCCGGGAGGCAGGTCTGCGGTGCATTTGGGAATCGTCCTCCAACGGTGATGGTGACGGTGACAACGAGGGGCCTGCTTTTGCATAGACTTCAGGATGATGAGGGGCAGTGGCTGGTGGAGTTCACAGAAAAGCGCCCTGGATGTGAATCCTGTCCCGACAGGCCCCTCGGGGTGCGAGAGCCTTGAGCACGTTTAGATGCCCCGAGGGAGAGGCTAGAGGTCCGGCCCTTTGGGCCGATGGGGGGTGGGCGGTGCCCATGGGGGCCGGAGGGCACCCAGCATCAGCATGGCAATGGCTGGGGGGCGAGCAGGTCCACAGAGGCTGTGGCCATGGGGACAGCTGGGCACCATCCGCAAGCCTCCTTTTCTCCCGGAAGAGGGTGTGTCGGGAGCTCCCGGGTGGCCTTGAGGAGGAAGGAGAGAGCTTGGGGGGTGTTCGTGCCACGGGAGCAGTGTTTTCAGCTGGGGTCCAGGACTTGGGAGGCGTGCTGTCCGCGGCCTCTGGCTTCTGACTGAGGACAACCCCTGGTCAGCGTTGTAGCTCACAGCAGGTGGTGGGAGGGCCCGTTTAAACTGATAAATAATGGATTCAGAACAGAACTGCATTTGAGGACCACCATCGCTCCCTGTGGCCTTTCCCCTTAATCCGCATGGACACACACTTTGTGTGTTTGTAACGTAAGGTGACCAGACATACCACTTTTGGCTGGACAGTCCCGATTTTTAACAATTGGTCCCGCGTCCCGCGGCGTTTTAAAAAAGTCCCGATTTTTGGAAAGAATGCACGACAAGCTAGGGAACGGCGGGAGATAGACCCAATTTTTAATCAAGAACCCCCTCCCCCCCGGTCAATGGTGTCCCGTTTTACCAATGTTAACATCTGGTCACCTTATTATAATGGCAACGTGTGTGTGAACGTTCCTTTGTGAAACTCCGAAGCCAGCCATCCTCTGCTCTGAAGGGAAGGATGAGAACGGTGCTGTTTTCCGAGCGTCTCCTCGCCGCGGGCTTCTGAGGCGGCATTTAAGGACACTGCCCAGCCCTAGAGAAGAGATGACGGTCACTCCGGAGCGGCGTCCTGTTTGCCATGACGGGGCAGCGAGCTGTCCCCGCTGGGCGGCATTCGCCGGCCTGGGCCTCCCGGCCTGCGGCCAGTGCTCTCTGGACAGGAGAGCCCGGCGGGACGTGGTAAACAGCCCGCAAGACAAAAGGCTTCAGTGTGATGGCTGTGGATGAGGAGAATGCAAAACGCCGGCGTTTCTATTTCCTGTTTTCACTCTGAAGAGTGTTTACTGGAGGGCACAGGGCTCTTTATGAGACTGAAGAGATCTGTCCCGGAAGTTTCAGATGTTTTGTAGCTGCACAGCCGCTGTGAAAAAAACAATGTGGTGTAAACAAAGATGTGTCAGGGCCCGGGGGCCGGATCAGCCCCCGTCCTCAGCCCGCGTGAACGGACAGATGGATGGACGTGTGTAAATACGTGGGGCCACTGGGCGAAAATAGGGACCACATTCTACAGATATTAGGGAGTAGGCGTCCCGTGCTGGCGTGATCGTTGAAAATATGTGCTTTTCTGTGGTGCTGGTTTCTTTTTGTCTCAATTGAATGTAATACTTGAGACTTTTCCTATAGTGATGGAATTTTGACCCTTTGTTCTGACCAGTGATAACAACATAATTTGCTTAACTTTCTATAACTCAGCCTCTGAAGCTCAGTATTTTCTGGAATAGTCTGTCCTGGAGAACATATATCATTGGGAGTTATGACAGAATTCGATTTGTCTTCCTAATGCATTTTAAGTGTTACCATCAAATCACAGCGGGGGCTTTCTGGTTTCTCTCCCTGCCGCCGAATTTAAGAGACACATGATGCTCATAATCCTGTATTTCACATGCAGTTCTTGTGACTGGAGAAGAGAACCTTCTGTTTCATCCTGTTTTATGTTTTGTTTTGGGTTAATGCTGTTTACAATTGGAATAAAACCCCGTTTCTACCTACCTTCACTGTAGAAAAAGGAGAAAATGAAAACTCAGTGAACCAAAGCGCTGCTAGTTTTTCTTAGGAAATCGCTGAATTTGAGGGCAAGTGTTCACTCTGTGACTAGTGTTCCCATGTGGTCCCTGAACCGGTGCCCCCGTCCACGCCCCCTCCCCCCATTATCTTTGTGCAGCGAGACCACGTGGAAGGGTCGTTGTCCATAAGGAGACAGCTGATTACTTACAGGGAAAATTTGCCTCCCTGTCCCACAATTCCATTTAATTTGTATGAATTCCTTGTAATTCTAGCAAAGCTGGTAATTCTTTGTTACGGTGACTCTGCGGTCACGTAAGTAACCAGGGGCATGGCAGTAGAGTTTGTGTTAATTCTTGTGCTCAGCCGTATTCTTCAGTGTTTCATATTTTGCATAAACAACAGAGTGAGCCTGCTCTGGGGCACGTTGGAGCGACTGTACCCCACAAGCCTGTAGGATGGGCGGCGATCTTTGCACGGAGCCTCACGCTTGCAGGCCCCGCACGCGAGGAGAGCGGGACCTCCCACCAGTGAGTGGACTGAGGCCGGGAATTCTCCTCTCACAGGAGAACCGTGCCCTTCCCAGCACGCACCGGCCCCCTGCATTTTCCTGCCGCCCACTGGGGCTGTTCGGGGTGCACAGAACACTGGACAGTGCTTGCGGCTTTTGGAAGTGCTTCTGAACTCCAGCCACGGGAGGAGGTGCAGATCTCAGGAAGAGCTGCACGGCCAAGAAGCGTGAAGGCCGTCTGAGGGCCGCTGGGAAGTCAGGAGGCCTGCGTGCCCACGGGAAGCCTCCCGGCAAACGCGTCTCATGGCACATCGAGGCCGAATGTCTGTAAGGGTGGGGTGTCGTGGGCGCCAGCAGGGAGAGTGAAGTTCTGCTGACGGATAAAAGGGAACTTTCAACAACCGGGCTTAGTGTTTTGGCAAAAGCCCAGCGCACCGGGACTCCTCTGCAGCAAAACGGGTTGAACTTGGCAGGTCTGCAGACATGCACGTTGCTCCTCGGAGAACTAACTGTCCTTGGTCGTTTCTACCTCGGAAAGGGGGGTCACAGTTAACTGCGGAGAGCTTTTAGAAGCAACATTGGAAAAATGTTGAAAGAAAACTGTATTGAGCCTTTTTCAAAAAAAGTTTTACTACCGCTGTTCCTTACCCAGCCGTCATCGGTGGGCGTTTCATGTGTCTCCGTGTCTTGCCTCTGGTGAACGGTCAGCACAGGGGTGCACGTATCTTCCTACGTAGTGTTCTGGATTTCTTCGTGTGAACACCAGGAGTGGGATTGCTGGGTCACTTGGCAGTTCTCTTCTTGATTTTTTGAGGAGACTCCATACTGTTTTCCGTGGTGGCTGCACCAGTTTGCAATCCCACCACCACGCGCAGGCCCTGCCTCTGGGCCGCTCTGGCTGCCTGGAAGCGGCGGGATCGGCCTTGAGGATGACCGCACGGCTCAGCGTCTGCGAAGCCCGCTGGGTCACCCGGGCTGGGACACAGCTGGACACACGGGAGGGATGCTGCTGGGCAGGATGGCGCCGGTGGTGGTCACAGAAATAAAACATGACCGTGTTGCCCGGAACAAGCGCTGCAGGGTCTGTGGAGCACCTAGAGGCGGGGGTGTCGCTGATATCGAAGGAGGGAGGACAGAAGGCGGTCGCTGTCGCACGTGTGTCCTCACGGTCACTCTGCGTGTCTGCCTGTGATTCGAGGAGCGAGATGCGGAAACTGACCCCTACGACCGTCCCCACAGAGACACGTTCCTTGTCCAAGGGAGTGCTTGTCTGCGGTTTGAAGGACAAGGAGGAACATCCAAAAATCTTGGCTTTATTGAGCGAAACTGAGAGAATTAAAAATTTCCATCGGGACTCGTCAGCTATGAAGGAACAGCAGTTGCTTAATTACTCAGTGATGGTTAATTGAAGGGCAGGCACGTCTATGGGCGGGCGACCTACCCGTGCCTTGTGATTTGCATGCACGTGGCACGCTCGCTGCCCCACTTCCACGTTCACGCCCACAGAGCGACGCCTCTGTTAGGTGCTCCATTTCATTACTAAGCAGGGCCAACTTGACACAAGACTGAGGAAGCGTTTTCATCATTGTTGCTGGCGGGGGTGGGGGGGGTCAGGCAGGCCCCACTGATGGGCTGAGAATTTTTGTAGCTCAGCATTTTTTCCTGGAATTGGGACTGTTTAATGACTAGCATCTCATTTGCCTGATTATTTAAGAATGTATGTATAAGGCAACGTGCTTAGGGGTGTAATTGAAGACGCGGTGATTTCCTAGGAATTGCAATCCAGTAGACCTGGCGGGACCCACCATTAGTTCCCGGTCCAGCCTGTCCCCGTCTGGGAGGAATGAGGTGGATCTGTACGGCCCACGCCTGTCACAGGCCTGGGTCTTGCTGGTGCCGACCCCCATCCAGGAGCCTCCTTAGAACAGAAACACTGCTGTCACCCAGGACATCACAAGGGACTGAGGGCCTGTATGCCCGGAACGGGGCGGAGACCCGTGCGTACATGCGTGCTTCCTATCTCCTCACGGCACTTCAGGCCACGTGACATCACAGAGTTCGCTTGGGATGCTGGAGATGCTGCAGCAAAGCCTGCTCAGCCTGGTGTGATAGGCCCATGGTGGGGGTGAGGGTCCTGTTTTGAGCCAAGATTTCCTAAAGGGCTTTCTTGGTACCAAAGGGAAGGTCTGGAAGTTCGATGCAGACTGAACACATGGATCAGTTCAGACACTTCATTATCGATGTTGCATTTTAGTTTATTTTGGTTAAAACACCTAAACAGCCCTCATGACAAACTGCCGATTATCCGTTGTCGTTGCCCCCTGCCTTGCGAAGCCTCAGGTGCAGAGACGGAGCCAAGTTCCTGCTTTATGTTGCCGCCTCTTTTTCTGTGTTATAAAGATTTATTTTTTTAAAGATTTATTTTTTATTGTTTTTAACAGACAGAGAGAGAGAGAGAGATACAGAGACAGAGAGAAGGAAGAGGGCAGAGAGCAGTCACCATAGTTGCACATCATCGGTTTTTCCACATAGTTTCATTCCACAGGTGGGCGGGGCTGCACAGGGCAGGAACTGGGCCGGGGTCTCACCCCCGTGAGAACTGAACTGGGGGCACTCCCCAGCTCAGCATATGGGTCTACACGGGCCGGGGCTGGGATTCGATCCTCGGTCCCCAGGGCTGCAAAGTGAGCGCTTAACCCACTGAGCCATCCTGGCTTGCCCTTTTTCTGTGTTATAAAGGCTAAGCTGTTTTTCATGCGCCTTACTCAAAGGAAAAGAAATGATTGCGTAATGCTGAGATTATTTTTCTAACGACAAAGAAAACCTGAACGTGTGAGAGAGGCACAGACGTAATGTCACAAACGTGCCTTCCGATGGGGAGATGCGGTTGCGTTAATGAGTGTGCTTTCGGGGACACTATTCCATTTTAGCATTTTTGTAATCAGGCTTAACACATGGTACTAAACTAGTTATCAGAGAAATTACATTTATCTGCATTCCGGCATCTTAAATAAACGCTGTAAGGAGTAACATCGAAGAGTTACTTACAATGTCTTGAGTATTGTGGCTTTTTCACATGAAGTGAGGGAACAGTTGCACGCTGGAGAAGGCTTGTGTTGTGGACACTTAAGCGGCTGTGGAAATGGAAATAACGGAATTTCTCTTGGACTGAGGCTGATTATGAAGCTAATCGTTGTTACCTTGTTTTAAATGAGCAACTAGCTAATAAAGTCCCAACAAAGAGCAGGTTCAACTCATACGTGGATTCGGGGGTAAATAACACGAACTAGATATTTTTGAAAAGAAAAGAAGGCTGCTTTTGCAGATGTGAGTTAGATATTAAGCAAAAAGTTTTGTGACTGCTCTGAAATTAGAATGTTCACCTTAAGTACCCCAAAGGGCCAATTGCTGAAACTTGAACAAAATCGGAACCAAAAATATTAACATGAAGCAATCTCTTGTGTACAGTTGTAAAAACACACGTCAGTCACTTGTGCTGTGTTGCTAAGCTTAGATATTGGAAGTGAGAGGAAGGAAGAATTTGGAAAGCAATAGAATGAAACGCCCAAATTCTTGGAATCTGATTCAAACCAAAAGGAAATGATCCCTGAGAGTCAGCACAGATTTAAAAGTCACGATTCTTCCAGTTGTGAGACACGTTTAATGACCCGAAAGACACGTCTGCAGGCCTTGGTGTAAAAATGGAAAAAGTGACATGTAAACATGCTTTTGAAATTAATTAGAAAGCTGAGCGTATGTGACGTTGTAAAACTGAGGGCTTTCTAAGCTTTCTGGAAGCGTCTGTGGAAAATGCCGGCCGCTGTCCGTGGGAGGTACTTGGTCCTGGACCAGTGGGTCAGCCTCAGAAGCCGACTTACCACCATCACGATGGCCCCGAAAGCAGCGGTCAGATGTTTCGTACTAAGGACATTGTTAAGTAAATCTCATACATTTGTGAAATGGAATATTATGCAGCCATTTAAAAGCACATTTTAGGGGAAGCCAGTGTAGTGGTCCCATGCTGAAAACTAGTCATTTATCAATGAATATTAATATGTTGTTTAAGGGCACAGGCCAGCCTCCAGGCTGAGAGTAAGAAAAACGAAACGTTTGGCAGAAATGCTGAACGGACTTGCACAAGACAGCCGGTCTCCTGTGTGCTGCTGCGGCTTTTGCCTGCAGAAGCTGTAAGGTTTAGTGCTGTACACATCGTTTGTAACCCGATTTAGTGGAATGTTCGAAGACCAGAAAGCTTCTGGAAAATAGTTCCCAGATTATTACATATAATGTCATTCTTCAAAGTCTCTTTCAGTTCGTTTTCAAAGTAGTTTCATACCAGATAGAAGTTTCCCTAACTTTAAGGGAACCATGTTAAACAACATCTATAAACTTGCTAGCACAACCTCCTTTATTTAATAAAGGCGTCAGCTTCGTGCTGCTTTAGATGTTCTCCTACTTCTGCTCAGTCAGTGGGTCGCTCAGCAATCAGCTTTCCCACCTCCGGCTCTGGTCCCTGTGATGCCCGGGGACAGGCCAGGACGCGGCTGCCTGACCCCTGCCCCACCTGCCTGCTGCCTTTCCAGGCCTTCCGTTCACTGGTGGGGAAGCGTCTCCCGTGGCGTGGCCGTGTCCTGATGTGATGTCATGGTATCCTGGCGTCCGGGGTCCTGCGTGGAGGACTGACTGCGGGCCCCTGGCCTTACTTGCCCTGTTAGGTTGGGAGGAGTGTGTTCCAGCCAACGCAAGCCCTTAACTCAAGTTTTTGTTCTCGTCGGTGAGACAGCGTCACCTACTGGAGTTTTTCGAGACAGCCGAGCTGGGAGGGAGATGAGAGGAGGCAGGAAGCCATGGATGGAAATGCTGAAATAAATGGAAGTGGGAGCGTGAGACCCAGGTCCTTCTGCCGGCGTGGAGCGCCTGGCGTACAGTGAGCCTCTCCACCGTGGAATGCCACGCTGGCATGCGAGCACTGAGGGCGTCCGCTGCCGTAGGATCTGTCCCCTCAGCATCGCAATGACGCTGGGCAGCTCAGGACCCTTTCAGCTCTACACCCCGTGATTCTGTTGTACATCAGTGTTGTGTGTGCATGCATGTGCGAGAGCGTGTGCACAGATGCTAACATCAGCATTCATGAAGTTTCACAAAAATGATAGCACAACGGAGCCCATCATTTTATTTTTTTTTACATTTTCCTCTCATTTGTTTTGCTGCAAAAACTGGGTGATGGGGTGGGGGTGGTGGGAAGAGCAGAGGACTGTGAGAGGATATAATCTAATTTATTTCCTGGCGTTCTTGGGTAACAAATTGAATTATGTTTAATTAGGACGGCAGGGTGGGCACTCAGTCCCCAGCTTTATGGAACCAAACCTAATTTGAGTGCCAGATGTGATCTAGACGGCTTCTGACTGCTTATGTGAGACGGGAATGGGGTTTGGTGGCCCTGAATTAGAGACCCTGAGGTGTGTTTTCTGGAATTTTCAGTCCACTGAGCTAACATTTGTGTTTAGCAGGGACTAGAGGACACATGTATAAGGGCATCACCCCCACCCCCTTCCGCACAAGCCCCTCACTGTCCGGTGTCTGTCTCTTCGTCACGGCCTGTCCTGCTTGATGACAACGACACACTGTCAGCCGCCTGTGTGTTCAGACCATCTTGCCACACAGACCACAGGAACTCCGTTTCCAGGTGATAAACTGAGGAAACGATTCCTGCCGTTCACAGACCTGCCAAACGTATGTTCTCTTTAACCTGAGTAAGGAAAACCATCCATTAATGTGGAGTTTTTCAAAACTGCAAACATTCTCCTCCTTTGTGATTAGGACAATGGGGCGTCGATAGTACTGACCACACCTCGGTGGGTGTGGCCGCACATGACCCGTTCGCCTCACTGTCCGCAGGTCCATGGTAGGGTGTTTAGGGGGTATTTGTGGATACTGCTGACCTCTTGCCTCACTTTGTGGCTTCAGCTTAAATTCTGAGCCCAAAACACAGAGTTTTATTTCACTTTCTTTTTCAAATATAATCAGATACACTGGGGAAACTTCTAAGGGGCCTGGGTCCATCTTGCTAGCCATTTGGAACAGAAATGGTTTGTTCTGTGTTTTATTACCACACACAAAAACACGTCTCGGCCAGATTAAAGATGACGATGTAGGGGAAGCCGGGATGGCTCAGTGGGTTAGGCGCTCACTTTGCAGCGCCAGGGACCAGGGATCGAATCCCGGCCCTGGCCTGTGCGGAACCATGTGCTGAACTGGGAGCTCCCCCAGTTCAGTTCTCTCTCTGTCAAAAATAAATAAATAAATAAATAAAAATGAAAATGTAAGGTCAAGCTGGTAAAAGTGCTAGGAAGAAGCGAGGTTGTCATCTCGACCCAGGAAAGGCCTCGCTGAAAGTGATGCCAAAGCGAAGAAACCGTGACGGAGAAGAGGCTCAGCTGGGATTTGTAAAAATGTAAAGCTCTGGAGCCACGCACCATGAACGGTGAAAAGACCAATTTTGCAGTGGAGAAATAATTTGCAAAAAGGGTTAGTACCCTCCATCTATAATGAGACAGCATTAAGGAAAACATAATTATGACAGGAAAAGAAAAAGGCCGGAAACAGGCGGCTCCGTGAGGAAGAAGTGCGGTTGATCAGTAAGCACGACTGTGATTCCGCTTGGGCCTCACAGGCTGTTTGTCCCGCGGGGAAGGCCCCTCCCGTGCACGCTGGGCGAGCCCGTTCATGTCCCCATCTTGCCACTTACCTGCCAGGGGCTCCGCAGGTCCCATCCAGTGTCTGCCTCCTGGCGGGTCATGTGACCCCGATATTTCTTGAATAAACGTGTAAGTGAATGCAGGCACTGGCAGGAAGTGAGCTGAAACCATTGCATCCAATATTTACCTACTGAGCTGGACAAGGTTAAACTCTGACAACACCCAGCCTGGGTGGAAACAGTGCATTCTCATCCCTGTGGGTATAAATTAGCACAGTATTTCTGCAGGAAAACTTGGCAGCTTGAGTCGCATTTTTAAACTTTTATTTTTTATTTTATTGTTTTTGACAGAGAGAGAGAGAGAGAGAGAGAGAGAGAGAGAGAGAGATACAGAGACAGAGAGAGAACTGAACTGGGGGAACTCCCCAGTTCAGCACATGGGTCCGCACGGGCCGGGGCCGGGATTCGATCCTCGGTCCCCGGCGCTGCAAAGTGAGCGCTTAACCCACTGAGCCATCCTGGCTTCCCTTGAGTCGCATTTTTATTTTTATTTATTTATTTATTTATTTATTTATTTATTTATTTATTTATTTATTTATTTTTTATCTTTTCACATTTATAGAGAGAAATTATCTTTTTGTCTTCAGTGCATAGTTATTTCTATTTTACTTTTTGACAGATAGAGAGAGAGACAGAGACAGAGACAGTTAGAGAACCAAACTGTGGGAACCCCCCAGTTCAGCACGTGGGTCCTGCCTGGGCCGGAGCCGGGATTCGATCCTCGGTCCTCATGGCCTCAAAGCGAGCGCTCAACCCGCTGAGCCGTCCCGGCTTTCCCCGAGTCGCATTTTTAAATGTGCACCTTTGACCAATTCCACAATTCGGAATTTATCCTAAGAAAATTACCGGCCGAGTACACAGAGATGCGGCAGGTACCTGGTTGCTTGTCGAAGTGTTATTTATGAGAAGGAAAGTTATTAGCAAGTGGAGAGTCCATCAAGATGTTGATATATCATAGCTAAGGTGACCAGATTTTAACATTGGTAAACCGGGACACCATTGACTGGGGGGGGGAGGGGGTTCTTGATTAAAAATTGGGTCTATCTCCCGCCATTCCCTAGCTTGTCGTGCATTCTTCCCCAAAATCGGGACTTTTTTAAAACACCGCGGGATGCGGGACAAATTGTTAAAAATCGGGACTGTCCCGCCAAAAGCGGGATGTCTGGTCACCTTAATTATAGCGCATCCAAACAATCAGCTCCTCAGTCACTAAAAGTGATGTTATGTATGTTTCTTGACATGGAAAAGTTTGTGAGGGTATAGGAAAAAAATAAAGTTATAAAGAACTATGTATAATATAATCCTGTTCTTGCAAAATGCCTATAAAGATATTCACCAAAATATTGACAGTACTTACTTAATTCCTGAGTGATTTTATTGGCCATTTCACTTAATTTCTATGACCGTGTTCCTTTTCTAAACGTTTTATACTGAACATAGGCTATTTTTATAAGTAGCTCGTACAAGTCAGCTTTTAATATATTTTTTATTTATTTATTTTGACAGAGAGAGAGAGAGAGATACAGAGACAGAGAGAGAACTGAACTGGGGGAGCTCCCAGTTCAGCATATGGGTCCACACGGGCCGGGGCCGGGATTCGATCCCTGGTCCCCGGCGCTGCCAAGTGAGCGCTTAACCCACTGAGCCATCCCAGCTTCCCCAAATCAGCTTTTAAAAAGGTTGTCGTTTCCTTTTCTAATATTATTTAACGAATCAAATAAAAATAAAACAAATGGTGATTTCTATGTAAATTCCTTTTCCTTGCAATAGTTTATCTGAGATTTTTTTATTCTTGTTTCTGCCACCTAGTGGATGAGAGTTAGCCTGCTCTGTTACTATTTGAGATTATAGCTTGCTTCCCCCTCAGCCCCCAGAGAGATCTCTTTCTATTTAAAGAGTTTTAAAAATCGCCAGTTATGTACTGGTATATATGTAACAAGCTCTGCAAAAAATTGTTTATATACGTTTGTAAGTTATTATTATTTTTTTAAGATTTATTTTATTGTTTTTGACAGAGACAGAGAGAAGGGGGAGGGCCCAGAGCCGTCTCCATAGTTGTACGTCATCAGTTTTTCAACATGGTTTTGTTCCACACAGGTGGGCGGGGGCCGTGCAGGGCAGGAGCCAGGCTGGGGGCCTCCTGCATGGGTGGCACACCCCCTCAAGCCAGGGGCCCAACTGGGGGGCAAGAACAGAACTGGGGGCCTCCCACAGGGGAAGCACTTCCCAGTTCATCAGATGGGTCCGCACAGCCAGGGCCGGGATTCAATCCTCAGTCCCCAGGGCTGCAAAGTGAGCACTTAACCCACTGAGCCATCCCGGCTTCTGCCGTTCGTAAATTTTTGATAAGTTTTACTTACATAAAGGATGCATACAGCTTATGTGAAATAGTACAATTTACAAGTAATAATAAAATAGGAAATACTCTTCATTGAGGTTATATTTACCTGGCTCATTATTACAAAGTGATTTTGTTGAATTTTGCTGAACTCATGTCTGTAGCCGATGTACGGGTGCAGGTGTCCCGTCCGCCGGCGACAGCCTCTGTCTCCAGCGCTCGGATCCCACTCAGACGGGGCTTAGATGTGAGGGCCACGTGTGGGCAGCAGACACGGGCAGCAGCTGTTGGTGTGAATGTGACCCGCGTCCCCTCTCAGCCTGAGGCGAGGACGCCAAGGGGCGGGTGTGAGGCCACCCGTGCAGTTCGCTGTCTGCCGGGCGGCTGGAGTCCACAGCAGGTCCCTTCCTCTCGCGGGAGACGTGGGTGACGCCCGTGGGAACTTCATCTCCCACCTTCTTTATTCTGGCGAGATCTGCCCAGCCAGCCCGTGTGTGACCTCAGGGGCCTGGGCTGCGCTTTCCGCTGACCGGGGTAAATAACTTGGGAAGGATGACGCAGGTGACAGTGTTGATGAAACTGAAGTTTGTAGACACGGACGTGTGATACAACGTGGGCTCTTCCTGGTTCGTCGGCTCCTCGGAGCCGTGTCGACCTGCCGAGCTCCCTTCTGTGTGGGGCCGTGGCTTGTTGGTGTTGCACTAACGGGCTCTGGGGATTAGAAGAGCAGCCTCGGGAGGCTGGGGCCTGCAGTGTCCTCATGCTCTCAGCGCACTGACTGGGTTACAGGCTTTAGGCAACGCGTTGGCACGTGTTTCAAACCAGTAGTTTCAGAAGATGCGCTGCCGCCTGGTGTTGGGGTTTCGTGGACTCCCCGAAAGGTGGACGACATGCATCAGGGACCGTGGGAGAAAACGTAGTGTGAAGGTCCCCAGGTCTGGACGGGGACACGTGGAGTGTTCACAGCCCCCGTAGAGCTGTGCTGTGGAAACAGAAATGCCTTTAAGCAGCGGACTGTAAGGAAGCGCCCACAGCTGACGTCGGGTAGTTCACGGCTGTCCCTCCAAGGGGAAAATCGAAGTCAGCGTTTAATGCCGTCGCTCAACAGATACCGCTGGAAATGCAGTGTCTTAGCAAACGAGTCCGTCATTCTCTAACACAGTGTGGCGACTGGGCCGGGAACAGCGCCTCTGAGGCTGCGGTCTGGTTGGAGTTTGGGTGATAGCAGCGGCTTCTCTGTGCCCTGTCACCCCGCACGTTGGAGAGGCTCCTTATGCACCCGTCTCAGCGAGCCTGAGGGCCACATCTCCACGTTTGGGTCGGTTCCAGAGACGTGCCAGCCTGTCGTGGCTGATGCACCGATGCACTGATGCAGACCACCGTTTCGTGTTGTCAAACGACAGGCACTTCAACAACGGTTGGCTGTGATGTCAGGACTGGGGACCCCCGTGGGGGGCTACACTTCCCTGGCTTTTTTTTTTTAAATATATTTTTATTTATTTATTTATTTATTTTTGACAGATTGAGAGAGAGATACAGAGACAGAGACAGAGGGAGAACTGAACTGGGGGAGCTCCCCAGTTCAGCACATGGTTCTGCACGGGCCGGGGCCGGGGCCAGGGCCAGGATTCGATTCTCGGTCCCCGGTGCTGCAAAGTGAGCGCTTAACCCACTGAGCCATCCCGGCTTCCCCTTCCCTAGCTTTTAAGGGCCGTTAAGTGGAGTTTATTGTACATAAACCTTGCCTCTGTAGCTAGAAACCTCACATGACGACTACTGTTAGGTTCTGAAAGGGTAGCCTTAAAATCGAACTCTGAGATGCCGATGGAAGTGTTTTAGTTGTAGTCAGGATGGAGTTTTTAGGCAGGAAATGTACCCTCATGCCGGAAAGAGTAGCTGTGACCTCTGATTATCAGCCACTTCTAGCCTAAAATTTTGAAAATTGCCTACAAAAAAAGTGGAGCAGGTGACGTGAGAAGTTCAGGCTGACGCTTGCTGTTACAGAGCTGGGGTCGTGGAAAGAAACCGTGGGTGTTCGGTGTTGTGATTCCATTAGAAAGGAGCGGGGTCTTCCCACTGTAGAAACCAAAGTGTGAGCCTGGCCCAACCCCACTTGGAGAACATGGGGGGATGTGATTGAGCCAAACGGCCTTTTCCATTTGTGTCATCGTCAGGATGGCTTTGTTAGCTGACATCCCAGCAGCCCTGAGCCTGCTGGCCTGGGCGAGGCGGGCGCCTTGGGGATAAAGGGGCTGGGAATTCAGCGGAGCCTGCAGCTGCCGGGCCTCAGCTGCTCACTGACGGGCCGCAGAGGCAGAGCCCTCTGTCCTGGGCGGCGTGCTGTAAATTATCACACAGCGGGCGGCAGGGGCTGCGGTCCCCGTGCACAGGGGCAGACGAGAGCCTCAGAACTGCTCAGCGGCGTTTCCGGGTCTGTTGTTTGTATTGTTTTGGGAGCTCACGCTGGAGTTAGAGGTGGGTTTCTCCGAATGATGGCAAATCCACACTACGCTTTGCTTTAAATGTATTCGGGAAACCACAGATACCCCGGAAAAGCCTGACACTGTTGTAAATACACATTAGTTGTTTTTATGTTGTGCTTGTCCTGGATGTTTCTTCATTCTCCAGGTACCTTCTTGGTTGAAGTCCCTCTAAATTTAAAGCCACGGGCCAAGGGAATGTGAAGAGGGCACGGAGTACGTGAAAAGCCTGCCAGGGGCAGGAAATTTAGGGGCGGCTCCCCCGAAAACATGCCTGGCGGTTGAAGAGAGACGTTGAGATCAGTGTTCATGTGGCTGACATACTTCTGCTCCTACACACTGTGCTTGGGATGTGGCTGTTGGTCTGGACAGGGTGAAGCCTCTGGCGTGTGCTGGCCCTCCCGGGGGTACATGTGTGTGCATGTGTGTGTGGTGGAACTGGTGGCATGTGGTGTGTGTCCTTTGTGTGGGCAGCTCAGGGGGCTGTTCTGTGTCTAGGAGGCAGGCGTGTGCTTGTCATTCTCATCTTGTTTTCATAAACACCCCCCGAGTCTTCGTGAGATTTTGTGTTTTCCAAGGCCCTGTGGTTGGGAGGGACTGTGTGTGTGGCCCTATGTGCACACACATGCACATGCACGGTGTGGGAACCGGCAGGAGAGCAGGTAACGTCTACACCCGGCGAAGGGCACAGCTGGTACGAGGCTCCCCTTGCATCTGGCCTGGCTGCTCATTTGTGGGAACTGCTCTGTGTGGTCCTGAAGGAACTCCTGGTGGCAGGAGGCCGGTGCACCTCTTGTCATGGAAGTGCTTTGAGAGACATGTCTGGTGTATTGGGAATCAATCTAAAAACAGACATACTGTCTACTTAAAACTCATTCTCGGGGAAGCCGGGGTGGCTCAGCGGGTTGAGCTCTCACTTTGCAGCCCCAGGGACTGAGGATCAAATCCCAGCCCCAGCCCGTGTGGACCCATATGCTGAGCTGGGGAGTGCCCCCAGTTCAGTTCTCACCGGGGTGAGACCCCGGCCCAGTCCCTGCCCTGTGCAGCCCCGCCCACCTGTGGAATGAAACTATGTGGAAAAACCGATGATGTGCAACTATGGAGACTTCTGGGCCCTTCCCCTTCTCTCTGTCTGTCTCTGTCAAAAACAATAAAAATAAATCTTTAAAAAAAAAAAAAAAGCTACCGTACGTAATTTCTAAGCAGCCAAAGAAAAGTCACCCTGTCCCAAACCAGACCAGTCTCAGGCTGCAGCTGAACTCCCCTCGCCCTCCTCACCTCGCGACTGCATCCTCATCCTTGTCGGGGAGCCTGGGACCCAGACTTAGCAGGGTGCTCCAGGGGGATTCTCCGAAAGGGGACGGAGGGGCTGACCCTCGTCACCAGCCTCAGCCGTCCCAGGGCTCAGCGCACACCACCCCTCTGCCTCAGAATCAAAGTGCCCAGTTGTCGCTGTTGGGTGCAAGTGCCGTTTTATCATTATTTCTGTTAATTCAGCGTCAGAGAACATTCTGTCTGAGAAGCGTGTAAACTGCAGCCGCTTACACTTCGTTTGCAAGTTCTCCAAGAGCCAAGCGAAACCCGCCTTTAGTTCCCAGCCGCGTAGAGAGCAGGTTTACGTGAGTTTTCCGTGTGCACAGAGGGTGTGTTCAAGACCCATGTGGGGGCCGTGAACGCGCTCCTGCTTGGAGCGGCCGGGCTCTCGTCTGCACATGCCCAGTGCTGAGCTGTGTATTTTAGGAATTGGAATGTCAACGTTATTCTTCTTGGAATAAACGAAGGGACTGTGGGTGTGAGTTGTGGCTGGTTGCTAAGAATAGCTAATCAGGTTGCCTCGGATTGCCATAGCAACAGTGTTGCTAGGACTTTAAAGTTTCCCTGCAGTCAGTCCAGCTCCTGAGGGAAAGCAGTTGTTGATCTCCCCGTATTTTCAACTGACTCAGGCTGGCTTGGCAGGGCCAGCTCTTGGGAAGGGACTGCGGCCCCACCCACCACACCCAGTGTGTGTGATCCATGTGTGCAGTCTGTGTGTGTGACCTGCGTGTGCGATCTGTGTGTGTGATCCGCGTGTGCAGTCTGTGTGTGTGACCTGCGTGTGCGATCTGTGTGTGTGATCCGCGTGTGCAGTCTGTGTGTGTGACCTGCGTGTGCAATCTGTATGTGTGATCCGCATGGGCAATCTGTGTGTGTGTGATCTGTGTGTGCAATCTGTGTGTGTGATCCGTGTGTGCAGTCTGTGTGTATAATCTGTGTATGTGATCCACATGTGCAATCTGTATGTGCGATCTGTTTGTATGACCTGCGTGTGCAATCTGTGTGTGACCTGTGTGTGTGATCTGTGTGTGTGATCCGTGTGTACAGTCTGTGTGTGCAGTCTGTGTGTGTGACCTGTGTGTGTGATCCACATGTGCAATCTGTGTGTGTGTGATCTGTGTGTGTGATCCGTGTGTGTAGTCTGTGTGTGTGATCCACATGTGCAATCTGTGTGTGCGATCTGTGTGTGACCTGCGTGTGCAATCTGTGTGTGATTCGCACATGCGATCTGTGCATGCAACATGCATGCTTATACATGCGCGGGATCTGTATGCAACATGTGCGTGTGATCTGTGTGTATATATGTATATGACCTGTGTGTGTGATCTGCGTGTGTGACCTGTATATGTGATCTGTGTGTGTGATATATGTGTGTGTATACACATGTATATGTGCGATCAGTGTGTGTGGTCTGAGTGTGGGACCTGCTGTGTGATCTCTGTCCCAGGGCATGGATTCCACATTCATCATCTAATTCAAGGTTGTTTCCATCTGACTCTTTAAAGGGCTCGCTGAGT
>PVKE010024205.1:0-23967 GCA_004027555.1 Craseonycteris thonglongyai | reverse complement strand
GGGGGGGGGGGGGGGGATCCAGCCATAAATGCCTCTATTTTTCGCAGTCCATGGCTGGATACTTTTTGGACAGACCTTGCATGTGATAAAACTGAAGACAGGTTTTTGAGACTCAAGAGAACTATGCTTTTTGCTCTATGACAATTTTTCTCAGATTTTTTTTTTTAATTTAACCGAGCTGAAAGACATAAAAATAACCTCGAGGCACTGACAGTGTTGCCAACCTTTTATTTGGCAAAAAAAAAAGAGAACATTGGAAAGCAATTAATTTACCATCTAATGTCACTGTTCTTGGATAGGAAAAACTTTTACCCACATACCTTTTGGGAAAATAAAAAAAACATACACAAACATGACAAAGTTTATTCAACTGAATAAACTTAGCTTTATGAAAACCTCACTCCACTGCTCATACTTCTCTCATTTTCCTCCCCAGTAGTCAAGATCCTGGTTCTAACCATGATCAGTCCTTGGTTTCTGGACAATAAGTGCTCCAGTCTGGCAGGCCCTCAGCTAGGTATTGTGGAAGATGCCAAGCCAAGCATGAGTCAGCCTTGTGGGGATGTTAGACATGCACAGAACAGAGCGTCCCCACTGGTTGGCCAGACTGCTCTATAAGTGGCAAAGAGGTAGGAAGCTTGACCAAATCCTGCCATTTCTGCTGCCTTTATAACCTCTCTTAAACTTTTCTCTTCCTTTCTCCACAACTAATTCAAGTCCCATTTTCCAGAGGATATGATAAACTGTCACCTTAAACAAAAGGAAGAAATGAACCATAGATGGTGAAAGCATTTGCTAAGTACGTAGAACAAAAGTTTGTATGAGGGAAATGTCAAAATGCAGTAACAGCAAAAGGTCAGTAAGAAAAAGGAGAAAGGCTTGGACAGTAAATAACAACTTCCTATCTCCTTGTTCTAGACTCATCTAAGTCTAGCTGATTCTCCACACATAAGCAGAGAAACTACTCTAGAGATCTGACCAATTCACCACCCTGCTCAGTAACAAGGTGGGTTGTTCTCATGCTGGACAGCTCAGGATTTGGGACCAGATTGCCTAGTTTCCATCCCAGCTCCCCATTTACTAGCTTTCTAATTTAGAGCAAGTATTATATTATTATATTATTATATTATTTAACCTCTCTGGGTTCAGTGTCTTCTTCCATAAAAATAAATCAGTTAGTACTTCTAGAATTTACTACTTTAGAACATTGCCTGGCTTGTGGTGAGTGTTCAAAGATTATTAGTATCATTTACAAGAAGTCCTCCAAGACCTAACCTGTTCCCTTCTTCCCAAGTCTTCTGCATTTCCATAAGACCCTGAGTACTTTTTTGTCACAGTGTTTTACCACATAAAAAAATTTATATATATATATATATATATATATATATATATACACACACACACACACACACATATATATATATATATATATATATATATAGAGAGAGAGAGAGAGAGAGAGAGAGAGAGAGAGAGAGATGCTGGGATGGCTCAGCAGGGTTAAGCTCTTGCTTTGTGGCCATGGGGTATGATCAAGTGTCCCCATCCTGGTCCAGGTCCCAGCCCTGGCCTATGCACATCCATATGCTGAACTGGGGTGTGCTTCCCTTGTAGGAGACCCCCATTTCAGCTCCCATCCAGGGCATGCTTCCCACATGGGAGGCCCCCAGCCAGGTTCCCGCCCTGTGCCCCGCACCCACCTGTGTGGAATGAATCTATGTTGAAAACTGATGATGTACAACTATGGAGACTGCTCTGGGTCTGCCCCCTTCTCTCTCTCTCTCTCTCTCTCTCTCGCAAACAATAAAAATAAATCATATATATAATCTTTACCATGCAGGAAAATATAAAGGATAATTTAATGAATGGTCTTGTTTCTTCCATTCTGCTGTTTAAATTTTATCATTCAATCAGATTTGATTCAGATTTAAAAAAAGAATTCAAGCATCACAATAAAACTGAGGTTCCTTTTGAGTCAAACTCCAATCTTATTCCCTTTACTCAGTCTCCACAAGTGACCACTATTTTGATTTTAATGTTTTCTATTCCCCTGCAAACATTTAGATTTTATCCATAAGCAATATGTAGTTTTGCATGTAATAAAACTTTATGTAAACAATATCATATTATCAATATTCCCCTGAGATTTCTTTTCTCACTCAACATTATTATATCTTAAGATTTATTTACAGGGAAGCCAGTATGGCTCAGCGGGTTAAGCACTCACTTTGCAGCCCCAGGGACCAAAGATTGAATTGCAGCCCCAGCCCATGCGGACCCATATGCTGAACTGGAGTATGCTTTCCAAGTGGGAGGCGCTCAGTTCGGTTCTCCCCGCCACCCTCCTGTATATTTTACACTAAACTTATCTTGCTTGGGATCCAATGATCTTTTTGAATGTGTAAATTTATGTGTTTCATCAAATTAAAGAAGCTTTCAGCCATTATTTCTTCAAATATTTTTCTGTTACTAATCTTTTTTTCCTCTCTTCTGGGATTTAAATGATATAAATATTAAAATTTTAAATATTGTTTCACTGGTCCCTGACATTGTTTTTTTGTTCCAATCATTTTGCTCTGTATTTTTCAGGCTCAATAATTTCTATTGATCTAGCTCAGTAGTCAGAAAACTATAGTCCAGAGGACAATCTAGATTCTTGTTTTGGTAAATAAAATTTATTAAAACATTGCCATGCCAATTCATTTACATACTGTCTTGGACTATTTTCATGCCACAACTGTAGAGCTGAGGAGGTATAACAGAGCCTATATGGTCAGCATAGTCTGAAATACTTACTATCTGTCCATTTACAAAAAACGATGGCCAACCTAATCTTTGATCTAGCTTCAAGTTCATTGACTCTGTCTCCATTATATTACTGATCTCTGCTGGTAAATTTTTATTTTTGTTATTTTATTTTTCAGTTCTAAAATTTCCATTTCTTCAATAGCTTCTATTTCATTGCTGAAAATTTCTTTTTTCTTTTTTTGTCATTTGTTTCAATAATATGTGCTCTTCATAAGGCATGGAACAATAACTGCTTTTAAGATTTTGCCTGAGTAGTCCACCATCTGAATCAGCTTGGTGCTGAGAGCTGTTGAGATTTTCCTCGTTCTTTGTTCTTTGTATATTGTTTAAATTTGAAATGTACCTTGCATGTTTGAATATTATGTTATGAGACTCTAGGTCCTGGTAAGAGTCTCTGAAGAATTTTGATTTTGTTTTTTTAAGCAAGCAATCAGCATAGCTAGGTTTAGACCACAAGTCTCAACCTACTCTCTGTGGGCTATGACCCTAACATCAGTTTAGTTTTCAAGGCCTTAGCTGTGCTATGAAAGTCTGTCCCTGGTGTTCCATCACACAGGGACCAGCCTGTTACCTAGGAAGTGATGTACACTGTAGTTCTATGCTGCTTTAGGTCAGTTCCTTATATGTGCAGCTCAGAAGGGGGCTTGGAATTTCATACACCAACTTAAGGGAAACACTTTCTTGAGCTCTTTCATCGCCATGATTTTCCCCACTGTCCTATAGCCAAAGTCCCATTATCCTCATGTGCTGGATAGGAAGCCATGGTTTTAGCTTCTTCATGCTGTCACATATTTTCCACAACTGGGTCCACCTTGAGGATGAAGCCGTGAGAAGAAAAGACATACAAATCCCTCACTCAACCCCAACAATTTTTAGACCACAAGAGAAAAAATGTGTTCTGCTTGTTTGTTTGTGTTTGTTTATTTTTGTCGTTTTTTTTTTTCCTGAGAGTTTCAGATACCTAAGAAGCTACCACCACAGGAGTATATGTCATGACAAGGGTTGGCCTTGGGGCCAAGCTAAGTAAGTAAAAAGAGTGAAATAAAATGAGATTCCCCTCCACATGCACACACACACTTTTTTTCCAGCAGGGTTCGTTTTTCCTAGTCCTCCAGCCAGAAAGAGAAAATTTGTTTTAGAATTTTTACTGTCCATGATTACTGCCCGGCTCCAGGTTCTGGCTATCCTAGAATCTAAGCTAGGAGATATAGACCCAAGAAACTTAATACCTGTGATTGCTAATTTTATGTGTCAACTTAACAGAGACACAGGGTGCACAGACATTTGGTTAAACATTATTTTGTGTGTGTCTTGAAGGTGTTTCTGGATGAGATTAGCATTTGAATCTAGAGACTGAGTAAAGCAGACTGCCCTTGCTAATATGGGTGGGTCTCGTCCAATCAGTTGAAGACCTGAAAAGAATAAAAGGCTAACCCTCCTGTGAGTAAAAATTCTTCTTGCCTGACGGCCTTTGAACTGAAACGATAGTTTTTTTCCTATCTTTGGATACAAACTGAAGCATGGTTCTTCCTGGGTCTTGAGCCTGACAACCTTTAGATTGAAACCACGTCATTAACTCTCCTGGTTTCCAGCTTGCCGACTACAAGTCTTAGGATTTGTCAGTCTCCATAACTGCATGAGCCAATTACTTATAATAAATCCCTTTATTTAGATTCATCCTCTCGGTTCTGTTTCTCTAGAAGATCCTGACACCCTTTATCAGTTGTTCTTTGAGTTTTCATTTTCCTCCCCTACCCAACCTATAATTGCCTGCTTTTCAGAGTTCTCAAATAGTTGCTTTATGTATCTTTTCTGGGGTTTTCAGTTGTAATTAGTAAAAGAGACAGGCTGGAGTATGCTCATTCCATCTTTGTTGAGACTGTTTTGTTGTATTCCATTGGATGAATATACTACATTACAGTGTCTTTATTCTTTCTCTACTGATAAGTATTTGGGTTTTTCCTTATATTCTCTATAAATATGTGCAGAGCTTTTTCAGAATATATACACACATATATATATAATTGCTAATATATAAGGTATGTCCATTATCAAATTTACTAGATAGTGGCAAAATACATGTCAAAATGGTGTTAACAATTTAGACTTCCACTAACAATATATAAGTCTTTTCAGTGTTTTCTATACTCATCAACTTTTGATATTGCTGGATTTTTAAGTTTTTGCTAATCTGATATGTATAGAATGATGTCAGTGTTTTAATTTATTTCTGATTACTAGTGAGATTGAACTTCTTTTCAAAAGTTCATTGCCCATTCATATTTCCTCCCCTGTAATATTCGTTTGTATTGGTTCTCTGTTTTTCTTTTGGATTTTTAAAACTTTTTCTTATTGATATTCTTAATTCTAACATATAGTCTACTGTTTTAATAGATGTAGCAAATACTTCCTCCCATCTATCTCTTATCTTTCTCACTTGACTTATAGTGACTTTTGGTAGACAGTTTTCGTGTTTTAACGCTAGTAGGGAGAATCAGTGTTGATACTTTCTTCCCCCTTACTCTCTACATCAATTTGTTCCTGAGCCCCATTGACCTTTGTCTCCTATCTCTGCCATCCATCCATCCATGTTATTGGCTCCTGGGTCTCCATGTCCCTCTCCTGGAAAACTATTCATTTTTAATAGATTCTCCCATGTCCACTCTCACCTAAATACAGTGTCCCTGTAAGGGGCTTTAAAGAACACAAGTCAGACTATGCTATTCTCCTGGATTTAAAACTTTTAGTGGTTTCCCTTCACCTAGAAGATTAAGTATAAGCCACTCTGCATGATCATCAAGTAGACAACAAAACAACCTGCCCGGCCCTGGCCATTGCTCACTCCTCCAGCCTCATATATTATTCTGTTCACATCTGTGCTCCAGACACTCTGCACTGCTCCTTTCTCCCCCAGCACACCAGGCATCCTCTGACTTCCTGACACCTTTACATTTAACATAACCATAACAACGCCCTCTCTCCCTGTCTCAACATAGTATTATCAAGGCTCTGAGGTGGGCCGGGAGGCTAGGAAATGAGCTACTATGTATCACACACTTCCACCAATGTTATAGTCTCATGTAATTTTTTTTAAAGGTTGATTTTATTGTTTTTTGATGTAGAGGAGTAGAGAGAGAGAAAGAGAGAGAGAGAGAGAGAGCGCGAGAGAGAGAGAGAGAGAGAGAGAGAGAGAGAGAGAAGGGGGGAGGGCCCAGAGCAGTCTCCATAATTCTACTTCATTAGTTTTTGACATAGTTTCATTCCACAGGTGGGCGCAGGGCCACGCAGGGTGGGAACTGGGCAGGGGAACTCCTGCATGGGAGGCACACCCTGGAGGGAACCGAACTGGGGTGAAGCACACCCCAGTTCAGCACATGGGTTCACACGGGCCGGGCAGGGACTGGAACTTGATCCTCCAACTCTGGGGCTGCAATGCGAGCACTCAATCCACTGAGCCATCCCGGCTTCCCCCTCATTTAATTTTGAAGCATTCTGAGTATAGTCCAGTGACCTCATTTTATAGAAGAGAAGATTGCTACTCAGAGATGCTAAGTGACTTACTAAAGATACACAGCTAGAAAGTAGCAGAATCAGAGGTTGAACCCAATTGTCTAATGTTCTATTGACCTGCAGCCCTTCCTAGTTCATGAGGACCAGGTTTGAATGTTGGCTCTGCCACTCACTTGCATTTTAATCTTGGACAAGTCATTTCCCCTTTCTGAGCCTCAGTTTCCTCATTTGTAAAATAAGATTGTAGACCATGGTCTGTAAATTCTTTTCCTGCCTGGAGACATGCAATTCTCTTCAGTGCCCGTCAGTTTAGGGCTTCCTACTGAGAACAGTCAACTCTCTAGTGATGATCCCAAGTCAGCAGAAACCCGACAGTCCTCTCCCACACTCTAAAGAGTTTTTTCACCCATCTCTGAACTAGCAAAGCCATGGTCTGCCACAAGTCTGCGTGTCTGGGCTCGTGCCTGGCTTACCACATCTCTTTCTGAAGCCAAAAAGTCATTAGGAGAACAGACGTGGTGAATCCAAACACAACCGTCTCATGAAATTGCATTCAAGTCTGCTTCCTCCCTGAGTGACCATGTGCAATGTACTGCCCCCACTCAGAGCCTTGATGACTTCACTTGTAAAACAATAGGAGTTGGTTTCCAGCAGACTGAGGACTAGGTCTAACCTTCCATGATGCTGGGACAATACAAATGATCTCTGGCAAGAATTGACTAATAGAAAAATGAGCCATCAAATGAAGATCCGTTCTCATAAGGAAAACCTGACCTCAGCAAATTCAGGTGTCTCTTTTAGAATAATCAGCTACTAGCCCAACTTCAAGGTCAGACTGGAAGAAAAGGTCCCAAAAGTACAGGGCTTTAAAACTGAGGAGAGGAAGAAAAGAAGGGAATAAAACAAAGTTCTCTCTAACCAAGTGAAGACATTTAGGTGGTAGAAGAGTTTGCATAGACTTCAGAGCAAAGTGGCCTTAGATTCGACTCCCACTTCCATCACTAAGGCTGTGCAACCTTAGGCATGCACTTAACTTCTCTGGGCTTGCTTCTTTATCCGTTAGAAACTAGGCTAATCACTTTTACTCACAATTACTTGTGAGGTTTAATGAAGATGGCATGTGGAAATAGCTGTAGGTGTTCCAAATTATTCAGTTTTATTCTTTCTATTTTAAAAGAATCAGGGACTGCCAAGAAAACACCAAGAAACTTTAGGCCAGATGTTTTCAGACACACGCATCTATGAAAAAATATGTTCTGGGTGCATCTTGAATCATAGTATCCTAAAACTGGAAGTGACGCTGGCAATTATCAATTGCAGGATAATTATATAAGATTTAATATTGCATATTTTCTACCGTCCACCAGCACAGACGAGGTCACTGCTTTCCACAATAGCCTGCTCACAGAGGGGAGGATTGAGGAAAATCACGGAAACTTCGAATGTCAGACTCAGTGGCCTTTCCAGTGGTGAGGCCTTTCTGTCACTTCCTTGATAATTCCTCACCAAACTACCTGCAGTGTTCAACACACTCAAAGTTATAATATTGCACCAAGCCTTTGTTCTTGCTGTTCTCTTTATGGGGGACCCTCCCCCTTCCGTCTCCTCTAGAAGGGGGACTGACCCAGGTATAAACCCCAAATGTATGCCTTTTTTACAGTCCCATGACCAATGAGGTACAGATTGTAAACTGCCTATCAAATGTCCATTTCCCCCTCTGTACTTAGATACACAATTTCCACTCTCTGCTGGGGAAATTGCCATCTAGAATAAAGACAGTTCTCAGCCTCCATCACAGCTGGGGAAGTCATGAGACGAAGTTCTAACCAATCGTATATAGTCAGGAGGGGCAAGCGCCTTCAGAGAAGCACCTGAAAAGTGGCAGAGTGAGTGCCCTTTTGTTACCTGTGATTTCTCCTGTTGCTGAGCTAGAGACAGATGTGATGCATGGAATTCCAGAAGCCATGGTGGACCTAGAGGTAACCTTGAGAATGGAAGACATGTGCTAAAACGGGGACCCATGATAATGGGGGAGTCTGAGCCGACTCTGGTCCTGCAGGCTTCTTTGCTATGAGAGAGGACATCCTTGTGTGGTTAAGCCTCTGTTTCTGAAGCTGAAACAATACGTCTGATGTCTCAGCTCCATCACAAATTCACTGTGGCACTTTAGGCAAGTTGTTGCAACATGTTGGGCCTCAGTTTTCTCATCCGGAAAATAAGTAGATTGAATGAAAAGGTCATTTTCAAAGTTTCTTTCTAACAAAAGTGCAAATACGCAGCGTAAGACCAGGCAACTAGCATTGCTGAGTGGGGGGCTGGGGAGGACCACAGGCTTAAAGCGCCTTTTTTTTTTTAACTCAAGAGTTTTCAAGGTAGTTAGAAAGAAGAGGAGAGCATTCATTCTTTCACTCATTCATTCATTCAGCGTAGTAGATACTGTGGTATATTGCCCAAATGCCCCAGAAGGCCACTTTTCCAATTGGCAGTACTGGTTGCTGACAGTTCACAGTGGACTTTCTCTCCCAGAATTACCATAGTTGAAGGGTGCTGTCTCCAGCAAAGCTAGGTCTGCTTTCTAGGGGCAGCCCCTGCCTATCAGTGGTTTCCTGTGGAGGGCACAGGAGCGTGGCTCCCTTGCCTCGATTTGTGACAACTTAAAAGGGCCATGCCAACTGCAGAGCCCATCCAAGCCCAATTTCTCCTTCCCCCCAATCCCGCTGTGCTTCCTTCCTCACGGGTGGTGTCCCCCAAAGCACTCACGGATAAACTCTCTGCGTGCAGATATCCGTCTAAGAGTCTGATTCCCAGGGTACCCAACCTAAGACAGTTGGTAGCAGGAGTGGCTCTGGATTGTGATTTGGGAGCCAGGCCACCTGCCAGCTGGCTAGCGATGAGAATCCCATCACTGAGGGGCAGGGAGCGTCCCGGCAGCACCTGGCTCACCAGAGCTCTGCAACTGGGAAGGTTTTCACTCTTGGCAAGCTGGGATGGGATTACAGTAAAAGGAAAAGCACTGGCAGAGACAGCGTGTCAGGCAGCTAAAAGATTTGGGGGAAAGCAGGAATTGCTAAGACTACGGAATGAGACGAGTCTACTGAGTGCCATCAGTGTATTGAAGAAAGTCAATGAAAGACTGAAAGTGATGAATCACTCATTTAAGACCACGTGTGAAGGTCAGAGGGCCTCCTTGGCAACGAGTCAGAAGACTCATCTGCAGCAGTTGGAGAGCAGAAGTGGAGGACGGGGCCCTGGACTTATTTAGAAGGGTGGCCGAGTTGCAGGGAAAGTCTAATTTTCCACCAGGGTATGACTAAGGCCAGGGCCCTGCGTGGGGGTGGAGTGGGACCTTCAGGTAGACGGTGAGGACATCAGGGTTGATGCACTGGAGAACCCTGACACTCGAGCTTGCCTGGGCCTCCTGGCTGCAGAACATGCCTGATCCTCCAGTCACAGACGAACTCACCCCCTTGCTGGAAGAGGATTCAGAGTTTTGCCTGAAGCGGTCATCTGCTTCAGAGTGTCCCCTCCAGGCCACCAGATGGAAAACTAGGGTCAAGTCACACCATAATGACACCAGGGATGTTCTTGGCCTCCAAGAAAGCGACTGAACCCTGAAGGAGCTATGGAATCCAGCCAGCCTACATTGGCAGGTGCTAGGAGCCTGGGTATGGGACTGGACCCAGGGCCATAGGGAGTGGGATGACAGAGAGTTTACTGAGAGGAGGGCACTCTTGCCTGACGCAGGCTTTAACACATGACAAGGACAGTGCCATCTGAGGAACACTAAAAACAGTCCCCCCATATGAACTTTATAAAACGCCCACCCTGAGAGATACAAGGTTGTCTGTGAGGATCTTGCAGAAGGTCACACAAGGGCCCACACTAAGTGAAACAGAAACACCAGGCTAAGAAGAGAGGAGGAGATCAAAAGTCTCAGAAAAGTGAGCATTCTGGGCTGACTGTCTACAGAATGTGTTCAGTAACCTCTATGGGGCCAGGCACAGTGATAATTTCTTGGGACATTACGACTCATAAGACATGGCCTTATCCTTATAGTCTATAAGCTATGATTACGGAGTAAGGAGGGAGACTTATGTTTACCGTAAAAACAAAATCACTCAAAACCGATGCACCCAATGGGTGTGACTCTTGTAAAAAGTCCTGCTGGGAGATTCTAGACTTCCCACTGAGGTGCCAGAAAATCAGGGAGGTGAAGTAAACCCGGGTGTAAGTCTAGTTGTGATATAACTTCCCTTCAAGTTCAAACCTGTGTGACCTTGGAAAAAACAATTTAATTTCTCTGGGCCCTAATTTTCTCATCTGTAAAACTCAGATAACAGTATCTTATCTGCTCTGGTGGGGTGTTACCCCATTTAATTAAAGTGAGATGGCATACACAAAATGCCTAGTCCCTTAAATGCAATCTAAACACTTCAGAAAAGGTGATGGCTTTTCCTTCTCTTCTGATTCTGCCTATTGTTCTGTCAACTCCCTTTTGTAAAGTCCCATTTAAATTTAGTTTAAAAGCCAAATACGAAAATTAGTCTTGTTTTTTCTTCCTTCCATCCCTGCCTCTATGTTTGCTTTCACTCACTTATTTAGTAAGCATGCACTAACGTCTATGTGTTGGATACCTGTGGCCACGTGGTACAGAAGCAAGAACAGGGTTCTCAGGCTCAAGTTCCAGCACCAGAACCTCTGCTCCAGGTGGCCTTGGGGAAGTCACTCAATGCTTCCAAGCCTCTGTTTTCTCTCTGTTCAATTGATCTGCCCCCCTGGATGCCTTCTCTGTCCCAAGCCCCAGAGCTGTAAAGGTGCATGCTGCTGGCCTTGGGAGCCTATAGTACAGACACTCCCCTGTACACATGGAAAGGCTCGCAGTGCTGTGCTCAAAATGCTTTGGGCATACACAGGTAATGCATTCCCTGTGTACTTTCCAGGGACATACAAGGAGTCTGGAGAAATAACAGCAAAGCAAAGGCTTGTAAGCTGTTGCTGTCATTGGATGGCAGCTACAGCGGCTGACACATTATGCCAGGGGTCTCAGAATTCTCATTGCACTCCCTGGTCATCTCTACCTAGTCACCTTAGCTGACACTATGCACACCGCATGCTTCTCTGACTACTTAAATCCAACCCATTCTTGAAGGTCAAGGTTTAGATCCACTTTATTGAGGAATCTCTCCCAGAGCATCGCAGGCCTTATATGAATTTTGGGAGTTCATGATTCAGTCCATAACAGGTGCTTAAAGCTCTCTAATGTGATGAGTCTCTGTGTATGAGTCCCTAACCCTTCCCACACCTCTGCAATAGTATCTTTATAAATGCAATTTAATTTAAACCCTTTATAAGTACACTGGCTATTTTCTGGCAGGCCTCTCACAGATACAGATATGACTATGGTGATAATAACCTACAACCACTATAAAGCCCCTTGAGAAGAATAAAGTTTAATGCCAAACTCTGTGAGAAATGCAAAACCAAATAACAATCTCTTCCCACCTAATGCCTCATCCTCCCCATCTGCAAAATGGGAACACTAAAAACAGTATCCTTGTATGATTCTTCTGGAAGTCCACTGTGATAAGGGAACAGGAGAGAGCAGTGAGTATGGAGATGTATTGAGTTCGGAGGGTGGACCCAGTTTCTCAGGAGAGAGAACAGCTCTACAGCTCTGGATTCCCAGGTCAGAAGTCTGCAGATCAAAGCTGCAAAAAAGGGGAGGGACATCCAAAAGGACAAGACCCACTTCCTAGCAACCCAGAGAAGGAGTGGGGCATTTTAGCGGTCCCCAGTTGAGTGCACCTGCTGTCAGGTTAAGTTCTAGACATGAGGGAGGGCTTCTTTCCCCATCCCTGGTAATAATGACCCATCTCATGGGCTTGCTAAGTATCTATGGAAATAGTTCAGGCAGAGAGCCTGGATACATCTATATGATGACGGTGACATGAAAAGGACTGGTATGTTCAGACAGAGGCCATGTTACCTAGTTTTATCAACATCGTCAATATGAGAAAAGGCTTCAGGGGGTCCATGGGCATAATTTATAGCTTGCTCTGTGCCAACATAAACCAAGCATGCATACCATTCCAATGGAATAATGTAGATCATTGATCTAGGGTGCTGAGGATTTGCAGACAGCATAGGATTCCAAGGTGACTCAATCTTGCTCCCTTGCAATTGGGTTAGCTTTCCTCTTTGCGAGCAGTGAGGGTCAATCTGGTCATGTGCTACAGTGGAAAGGCTCAAACTTCAGCACCAGACAGTATGGACTCATAGCCAGTGTGGGGCCATGTTGTTTAATGCTCCTCTGTAAAACTATTGACAGAGCTGTCTCATTTAACGAGATTAAACGAGAACAGAGCCTTCGTAGGCACTACTTTGCTGATCAGCTCAACTCTCTTTCTCTAAGCTCCTGTGGTGGTGGTGGTTTGGTTTTGTATTTAATGTCTCACGGTTTAAATGGGTCTCCAAATTGGCAGAAATCCAGCCAGTCACAAGATAAGACTACAAAGTCATTTTGAAGCACATGCTATGTGCTTGGAGACAATGAACGTGGCCCAAGACCCAATCAGGAGTTCTGTCCAGTAAAGCCTGAAAGACCACAGAGCCTTTTCATTTGTACTGTCTCCTTTAGATGCTAATTTGCATGGGGACAGGTGGCTGGTTTTACCTATATCTTTAATAATAATTATAAAATAATACAATAGGAAGAATAACTTGGCATGAAGAGGAATCAAGTTGCAACCCACTGTGCTGTGCCTTTTGGGGATGAAACTGGGTCATGGGCCACTGGGGACTGGGAGTTCTTAGCAGTTTCTAATAAGAGTGTTGTCTCAACCACCCTCAGACAACCTGTTAAAACTGAGCTCTGTGCAGCCCTCATGGACCAATTTTTTTCACCAGCCTGTTCCCTGTCTATGAAATCTTAGAAGAAGCCGAAAATATATGCAACATGTCTCTTATGACTCAGCTTTGGGAATGTTGTGTTTAGAGAATTCAGAAGATCTGACTGTCACCCTTACCTCTGCTACTTGCTAACCATGAGACCTTGTACTACCATTTTCCCACTCTTGGCCTCAGTATCTTCCTTTATATAAAAGAAATGTCCCTCCAACCCTGACTAATTCATAGGCATACTGGGGAAGACCCAATGAGAAGATGAATGTGTGGTAGTTGATAAACTACGGCTATCAAGCATATCAATTTAGCAGGACCAAAAAAAGAATGCTGATTTTTGCTCCCCAAACCTCAGCCTTACCTCACTTCAGTCAAAGGTACTGGCATGTACCCACGCCTTGCTTTCCTCACTTAGCATGCCATTCATCAGCCAGCCTTGATGACTACTGCTCTAGATGTAGAGCAGTCATTTTTATGTTTAATATATTTATTTTAATGTATTTTCAACCTTTTATTTTAAAATTTAAAATAATAATAATAAATGTACCCTACACCCAGATTCTCCAATGTTAACATACTGCTGCCCCCCACCCCCACCTGCTTCTCTTAGACTTAGCTGAAATACCACCCTGAAAGGTCACCTTCCCTGACCATTCAGTCCTTAAGCCAAAGGTCCCACCCAATCATATCATTCTAATCACAGTTCTCAGCAACACTGAGCACCAGCTGATATTTTCCTTGGCTATTTATTTACTGGTTACTTCCCTGCCTCCCCTTCTAATATGTAAGCTTTATGGGAGAATTTGTCTTGTGTGTTTTGCCTGGTTCATTGGTGAAGCCCCAGAACCTAGAACAGGGCCTGAGTGTTCTCTGTGTTCAGGGTGCAGACGTGCCCCCGTGACCCAGTACCTGCACCGGCCACAGCACTCACTATCCACTTGTCCCCTGGAAGCACTTGCTGTAGCTTGTCCTAGGTGGGGATTATTTAAAACACAGCTAACCATTTTGGTATAAATCCTCCAAGGAAGAGAGAGAGAAAACTATACAAACTCTCCTGCATGTGTACACATATGAAGAGAGTGCTCAGCCAGCTTTTGGTTTATATATGGACTCTGGAGTCAGACTACCTTATTCACATTCAGGTCCTACCACTTACGAGCATGTGACCTTGGACAAATTACTTAAAACTTTGTATCTCAGTCTCTTCATGTGTAAAATAGAGATAAAAATCTTCCTCACAAGTTCATTGCATGATTAAATATGTTAATATTTTTAATTGCTTATTTAGAGTCATGCCTGGCACATAGTAAGTGTTTGATGAATGTCAGCATAATAAATATTTCATACTTGAGAGCAGATAGTACATTATGCTTTGTAGCCATTTTGTGTGTGTGTGTATGTGGTTTGGAAAAATATGCTGAATATTCTATATGAACAAATATTCTTTTATCACATAATTCAGAGTATTAATGGCTAATATTTTTCCATCATATAGAAGCACTATAAGTTTTCCAACTTACCCCCATTGCTAGATACATAAGTTGCTTCCCATTTCTCTCTATTATAAACAATGCTATATTTAACATCCTTGTACAAATATCTCTAACACACATCAGCGATGATTTTTTCTTATTGTATTTCTAGAAGTGCGATTGTTGGGTCAAAGGCTATGCATACTTTCTGACCTGAGATATAGATTCCAAGTTCCTGAGCCAGGTTGTTGCGACAAGGCGCTTCCTTAGCGGCCCAAGTCCAGAGGTCGGGGTGGCTTCTAATTACAGCCATTTCCCCTCTGCCCTCTCTCCCAGGGCCATCCAGTTCATGTGTCCCGTGTGTCCCGCTGAGGCCACCCAGGCTCCAATAATCCTGTTTACTCTGCTCAGGACAGGAAAACAACCTGGATGTTCTCTCTTCAGGGGATATCAGAGACCTTTGCTTTGAACTTCATCTGAGAGAATAAAAACAACCATATCCAGTGCTTGCTACGGCAGCCCAAATACTGAAAAACAACCACATCCAACACGCCTGCTATTTCACTGCAGGCCTTTCCTCTGTTCTCTGACCATGACACGGTATTTACAAAAGGGCCAATACTTCTGGATCCTTCTCAATCACGACTTTTCCACCCCATCACCCAGCAGCACCTCATCTGTTCTTTATGGCTTAGCTCAGATGCCCCTTCTTCCAAGAAACCTTCTCCTCTTCAATCCGTGCATCCTGGTGTAAGGTAAAGAAATATGCCGAGTTTGGGGCATGCCGAGCACATGCCTTGGAAGACCCTGTTCCATGAGAGAAGGGAAGACCACTCTTGTCATTTGGGAGGTCTGAGCAATCCTCAACCATCCTCCCCACTACTTCCATATTAAACAGAAATCGATAGTTCCAGAGAAGGAAGCGGGTAAAGGCTGGTCCTTGGGTTGGAAAACGAAAATGACCTGACCCTGAAAAGGCTCTCTAAGATGGCAAAATAAACTGTGCTAACTGCTGTTTCCAACATGGGGACCTGCACCCACCCCCATAAAGCAGCCCCCACCCAGGAGGAGCAGAGCCTCTGACAGGGTCAAAGAAAAAGCCAGAGACTTAACATGGAGGAAGAGTGCTGGGGGATGCTGGATAGCTCAGCAGTTGAGTACTTGCCTTGCAGTCACGAGGTCCAGGATTTGATTCCCGGCCCCGGCCCATGCAAACCCCATATGCTGAACTGCAGTGCAACTGGTAACTGCTGGGATGGCTTGGTGGCGAGGGTTCTCGCCTCCCATGTGGAGGCCCCTGGTTTGGTTCCCACTCTGCACAGCCCCACATCCACCCGTGTGGAATGAAACCATGTCACAACTAATGGTGTACAATTATGGAGGTGGCTGTGGGCCCTCCCCTCTTTTCTCTTTCTCTCTCTCAAATAATAAGAAAAAAAAAAAGAATGATGGCTCCAAACACAAGGACAGCCACTCCCATGGCATGTGTGGGAGAGGAACTGGCCCCTTTGAACAGATCAAATATAAAATGCCCATGGCCATTCCAACTTACCCAATGGAAGCAGAAGTGTGATGGAGGAGACAGGGGGGCGGGGAGGGAAAGAAGGCAGCAATCTCTTAACCTCACCTATCGGCTAAATGATCATACTTTTGCAAATTTCGTAGTAAGATCTGGCCTGTGGGTACAATCCAGGGTCCCTCTCAGACAGGGCCTGTATAAATGACAAGGCTTTTATGCAGCTGAAGCTTCATGAACCCCGCCTTGTAGTTGTAGCTTCTTGGAGCTGAAGACTAGATAGATTCTTCCCTAAACTCCATTCCTTATATACCCCCAAGGTCCGGGGCAACCCCTACCTCATAGAGCTGAGATGGAATTCCCTGCTAAATGCCAGGAGGGTGGCAGGCCAGATTTATTTTAGAAATACAAATAAACATGACTCTTCTAGTCCAGAAATGTCCTGAAATGCCTTACCTCTACCATACTCAGGAAATTCCTCTCTCTTTTTAAAGATGATCCAAAAAACATGTCCTGAGAAAGCAGCTTCTCTTTATGAGTCTGTTTTCCCATCTCAAACGTGGGGGTGATGAAGCGACCTCATTGGTTTGCTGTGAAGACGAAATGGGCGAATACATGGAAAGACCCAGGCATGGGGGAGCCAGCATTCCTGAGCATCTCCTCGGTCCCTGGCCCTTGGGTGGGTACTGGAAAGACAGAGACGACTTAAACCAGGACCTGTCCTCAGGTGCAGTTCAACCCCCCTGGGGGCTATGCAAAGCTGTGCAGAACTGAACTTTGCAAAGCAGGGGTGGGAACTGGCCTGGTAACTGTCAGCTCTCAGATGGATGCCCCAGGGGCTCAAGGACCACTTGCTGGCTTAGGGGGCACACTTTGCCACAGCGGTCTGTGGGAGGGGATCTGAGTACCAGCCCTGCCTTGCTGTATCTGTAGCGAATCATGTTCTCTGAGAACCTGAGTTTCCACCAGGATTTAGGAAAAATGTCAGGAGGACTGAGGATGTGCCAGGAACAGAACAGGTGCTCAGGCAGTGCACACCTGTTCTGTTCCACCCGCTCCTACCCTGGCTGAGGTTCTTTGGTAAAATCCTCCCTCTGGTTTCCTGGGATGCCAGGTCTGAATCTTTCTTCTTTGCCAGAAGCAGACTTCAGGGTCCAGACAGAAGGCTTGGGATACTTCCCCTTGTACTTACTCTCCGGAATGCCATTTAAATGTAGCAGCCTCCTTCAAGCAGGAAACTCAAACCACTTCCTCTTACTAGAGATTGCTTTTTACTGTCCCCTTTTCCTAACATCTGGCCGAATATCCAGCTGCAAGGAGCCAGAAGCCTTTGATTTGAGAGGGGCCCTCGGGCGCTTTCCCTGGGTTCTTGTGCTGACCCAGGCCAGTGAGTCTGGCCTGAAAAGCCCACGTCTCCATCCCAGAGCTCCTCCCCATCCCCCCTCTGGTGGCTTTCTTCTCATTAGTCTCCTCCACTCCGCGAGGCAGGCCACACTCCGCGAGTTTTGCTCACTGCCGGTATCTCTCTCCTGGACGTCTCTGCCAGGCTCGTGGATGTCCCTGAGCTCCCATTTTTCTCATGTGCAGAATAATAAGGGCTGAACCAGTCTTGCCCAAGGGGTCTCCTACGACGCAGTCCACACGCCCCTCATCGTGCTGCCCTTTCATAGAGGGACCCAGCTCCCTGTTCATCTTAGCATGAAGTATAAACTTCAGTGCCTCCCTTTAAATCTATCAGTCGCCGAGCACTTGCTATAGGCCAGGCCCTACGCCAGGGCCTAAAGGTACTTAAACGAGTAGCATCACTCTAACTCTGAAGGAGTTCACAGAGGAAAAGCAAGAGCATTTAAAGATGATAAGGAAGGAGTTACAAGTTGCTAGGAAAGAACACAGAAGTGGCAGCCACCTGCCCCGTAGAGGTACTGCCCCAGAGGAGCAACCACATTACATCCTGAGGATTAAACAGGAGATCTCTGAGCTCAGTGGAGGTGAGAGAAGGGTGTTCTAAGAAGAGGGAACAGCATGTGCAAAACCAGTTCAGAGATTTTGAATTAATTCAATGTGGCTGCTGCCTATTATTCATGTCGTGAGCAGAAGGGTCCGGGAAAGAGAACATAGCATGCTGGAATTTCTTAGACTTTGAACCTCCCCACAGAGAAAGAGATACCTCTGTCTAACAGCAATTTGTGAAAGTTTCCAGTGCAATCTGATTGTCAAGAGTTCGCCAAATCCAGAAAAAGCAGAAGCAAACTCCCTTCCAAGCACCACAACCCAGTTCAGCTTGAGCCCAGGACTCCTGGTTGGGTTCACAGCAGAATCTGACTAAGACTTGAAGAAAACAGTCTTAAAAGTAAGACAAATATTTAGAGTTGTAAGAGCTCAGCCTACAAATTAGGAAGAATGAGAAACTTGAATGTCAGATTTGCAACTTTGTTGTCTCTGATTTAAAGCAGACTTTGTTTTCTAGTGGAAGATAGATTGAAATCCTCCTGCCTGCTGAATAAGATGGTGAAAACCACTTCTGAAAAGCCATGGTTTTATGTTATAGGCAGTCAAATTTAATAAGGTAACAGAAGAAAAAAAGTGACGTCAATACAGGTTTATCTGAGAATCAAAAGAAATAAATTGTTGACTTGACTGAAGTCGGTCCAGTCTTAATTGCAGTAGGAGGGACAAATGAAAATTTTCCATCTTCTGGTCCTCTTTGCTTTCTCCATTTCTCAACCCTAATATCTTCCTTCCAAAAAAAAATAAGTGCTTACTCATCAAAAGGAAGATGGAGTTTCACTTCCCTTTGCAATTCAGGAGGGAACTTCTATTTCCTGAATACCTGCTTTATGCCTGGCCCTTTATCTACATTTAACTCCAACCATTTCTAATTCTACAAGGAACACACTATTTTTTCCATTTTAAATATGAGGCAACCAAGGCTCAGAGAAGTTAGGTGAATTTGTTAAAGTCACACAGCTTGGGTAATATCACATGTGTGTGACTGAGTTAGACTTCTGATCCTCCTTCTTTTCTGATATTAAAGCCCATGCTCTTTCTACCTGCCCCAATACCTTCCTAGAATTCAGAGATTGGATTCACGGAAAGTGACAATCTGTGAATGAAGAGCTTTCAAAGCAGTGAAATCATACAGGCTCCATGTATGCCCTCATGCATCACACAAATAATAATTGGCTACTATAATATGCCAGGTATCATTCTAGGCAGTAAGAATCATCCAGGGAAACCTCTGTCTTTATGTAATCCACATCCTATGAGTGGAACAGTGTAGGGCACTCAGATGACAGACTCCTGGGATCCCATCTTAACTCTACCACCTGTGAGTGGTGTGAGCTCTCCGTACCTCACTGTTCTCATCTGTGCAGAGGGACAAAACAGTGCTTTCTCTCTTTACAATTGTTATGAGTACTGAATGAGCTCATATTTGTGAAGCACTTAGAGCTTATGTTAGATAGTGGGGAACATAAGTAATAACAAAGTAAGCAAGATACAGTATGTTGCAAGATATTACGTACAGAGAAGAACACAAATTTGGAACAGGGATGAAGTATGTGGTGGTGGGTTCATGATTTTAGTCAGGGTGGCCAGGAAAGGCTGTGCTGAGAAGGGGGCATTTATTTGAGCAAGGACCTGAAGCTCAGTGAGCCAACGATGGGAGACATTCACTGAAGGTTCAGAGGCCTGGAAGGATTCTGTGACCCTCCCTTTGACTCTTAATTATGAATGTCAGTTCCCTCGAATGATCAATTTAGGGATATGCTTACCAAATTGCATCCTTACATTGTGATGTGATATATGTTTATCAATATGTTTGTACGACACTCATCCTTTACCATTATCTGAAAGACCAGCGAAAAGGCTTTGTGCCTTAAGGGATAAGGTCATGTCTGGGATATTCCTTTATAATAAGAACAAAAGTACTGATGTTAACTCCTGGTTTATAAGGTTCACTAACAGTCCTTATCTCATAGATAAAGGTTGTCCCAGCTGGCTCCCAGGACCGTACACAGTGTACCTGTATTCTACTCTTAACTTTCTCTTGGATCACACTGGGCTGAAATCCTTTCGTGCGGGGAGGGGAGATGTGGGTGAGGACATTGCTGAGTTTAACCATCCCTTGAGTGAACAAGGTCAACTTTGGCCACATGCTTATTGCCCTGATCATATAGGAATGCTCCTTCAGAGGACTTTTTAGATGCTGGAATGCCCAAAGAACAATTTCATGTTACTGTATTCCCCATGTGCTGTCTGAGAATTACCATTTTTATGCTTCCAAGGCCTAGAATTTTGGGATATGGTTAATAAAGTTCATCCTTATTATGGTGATGTGAAATAAAGACATTGGCCTGGGAGGCTGGAGACAAGGGTTCAACCCTTGGCTCTGTCATTACCTCTCATGTATGTGTCTGTGTACATCATAATTTCTGTCTCTGGGTCTCATTTCTGGGTCTATAAAATAAAGAGGCAATGGGGGAAATACAAACACACACAGAGTTCCCTATGACTTACCGTCGCTGGACCAGGCACATCGCACATTTAATCTCATTTTTAAATCACAGTGATCCTAAGTCAGTATCATTATTGTTACACACAGGTATGATGTCATGGAGTGGGAAGAGGCAGGACAGGATTAGAACCCAGACCGGACTCTAGCTCGTAAGCTGCAACTGCCTAGGCTTTCTAAGAATCTTTCCAAGACTGTTATTCCCTGATTTTATACACTGTATAGACTAGTCTGCAGGGTTTCCTGGAGAAGCCATCCTGTCCCCTTGACTTGACTATTTCTTTGCTACAGGAATTGTAGGTAATCTCTTTGTTCCTCCAGTATATGTCTCATAGGTTTTTAGTACAGCTATGAAGACCCTCTGACAAAAGAAAAACACAACGACAGGTTGGCATGCAAGTGACAGAAGCTGTCCGAGGCAATCCTGTTTCATCATTTGGCCTTGGAGGCAGACCAGACTAAACACAGAAACAATGCTTTTAAGGAGGGGCCAGAAGCCTCCCCAAAGTGACTCACTCAGCTTCATAAGAAGCCTGGGTCTCCCAGGGATCCGCATGCAGTCTTGAGATTGTTTTTTGGAAGCCCCCTGCCCATGGCAATGAGGAAGGAAGATGGATGGTACGGTCTCAGGGACAGGCACTGCATGTGTGGCACAGCCCCTAATGCCCTGTGCGATTTCGTCCAATTGGTCCTCCAATTATTACAAAGAGGTGGATTGGAGATGCTGCTGGGGAAGCTGGCAGCTTAGAGTTAGGGAGTGAGGCCAACCAGGATTGGATCCCAGATCTGCCACTTATCAAGGGATATGAGATGTAAATTTTCAGCCAAGGTTCTTAGCATCTGCATTAGAATTCCTCAGCTCTAATCTTGAATCTGGACTGGAAGACCAAACACCAGGCTCTGCAGCTGACCCGCTGAAGGGCAGTGGGGAAGCATTTAACTCCTCCAGGCCTCAGCTTTGCCATCTGTAAAATGCATAGTGTCATGAAGGTCATTGGGGAATTCAAGGTCATGTATACAGTGTCTTACACACAAGAGCCTCTGATAACCAACCCACTGACCCTCTCTACTCAGCCTATATCAAACCATCCAAGAAATGCTTCAGGCCCATACCTGACCCCACAGCCTTTAGGGAACAGGCTTATTAGGAATCAGACCACAGTCAGAGACTGTTTTGCAAATCCCATCACTGTAGGCTAGCTCATCCAAGACTAGGCAGGGAGGTGCACAAGCCAAGGTCCCACGCCCACTGAGCGAGGTGCAGAAGGGTTCTGTGTCACCATGGACAAATCCCAGAAGGATGATGTGGACATAAGAGTGCCATGGCTCAAATAGACAATGCGCCTTCCTCTCATAAAAGGCAGAAATCAGATTCCTTCTGAGTCCAGGAACCGAATGGCTTCTCCTAGGTCAACATGGGGCTTTTGCATATTCAAACAGGTGGGAGAAATTTCCCTTCACTCCTTTCTGGTTCACCTTTTTTTTTTTTTTCTTCTTCTTCTTTTACTTGGCTCAGGCAGAGAAAAGCAAAAAGGAGTTCAGAAAGTCATGCCTACTGTTGTTAACATTTTCACTTTCAGCTGAGGCCCCGATAAGTCAGAGAAGAAATAAATGCTTCTCAGATGCCCATTTCCACTGGGCTGAGCAAGAGACACGTACTGGCAATAAGAAAAACAAGTATCATCCTGCCCTGTGGAGCTTAGAGTCAAGGACAAGGTCAAATTCAAGCTTATTCCATGGGTGATTCTAATACATTCCTTTATGGACATTACTTCATACCCAGTGAATGTATGTCAGGACTTGTATTGGATTCTCATCTGCCAAAAGGAGAGGAGACCCCTGTTCAAGTGTCAAATCATGCCTCAGGGTGTCAAAGGGTCTTTGATTAGATGTTTGGGTGAGGTCCTATCAAGGTGCAGAGGATGGAGGGGATCCGTTATTTCTGGGGATCAACGAAGTTTATTGAGAGTTTTGAAAGATGAGTAGATACTTTGCAGGCAGCCAAAGATGAAGGAAGGGCAGTGCAGACAAAGATACATCATGAACAAGGGCCTGGAGATGAGAGCCAGACTGATGTACTCAGAGGACTTCTAAGAAGATCAATCATGGTTAAGCCTCGGGGTGCAAGGGTTATGGATAGTGTGAGGGATTTTCTAACATTTACAAAGAATCTGAATTATGCCCACTCTGTCTCTTATATGTTTTAGTGTATCCTCCCCCATCTCTGTGAGTTGTATTGTTATCCTTACTTTATAGACACAGAAAACAAGGCTCATGATGATTAAGTAAGAATCGCCAAAGTTCACGTAATTGAAGTAGGATCTCAAAGCCAGGTCTATCAGATGGCAAAGCCCGGGCTTCATTCACACTGAGATGTTAGTTTTGATGCCATAACCCCACACTCATACCTTCAACAAATATTGTTGAGCCTCACGAGGTGCCAGGCTCCCCTGTGGCCTGGGGATAAGGCAGCTAACCAGACACAGACCCTCCTGTCACAGAGCTCCCACTGTAATGGGGGGTGGGGGAACATCTGAACAAATGCCCATGGTTATTGTGGATAAACTAAGTATAATGAAAAAGTAAGAAGATGGGATGAGAGTGACTGTTGGTTGGGGGGTGGGGAGGGGGAAGAGGTAGGAGGATGACTTTCCCTAGGATGATTTAGAAAAGGCTCTCTGAAGAGGTCACCTTACAAGGAGACTTCAGTGATGAGAAAAAGACAAAGGTAGGGAGATTGGAGGAGATATGCTATAGGCAGAAGGAAGTGCAATGGTCCTAGAGTGGGCGGAAGCTCGCATGTTCAAGGGACAGAAAGCAGGCCAGTGCTTAGAGCAGAGGGAGCCATGGGCGTATATACATAATAGGAAATGAGGTCAAGCAGGTTAAGAGCCAGCTCACATGGTTCAGGGGATGTAGTTGGTCCTGCATAAAGAGGATTTAAGGACAGGATTTGGAATAAGGGTAGCTTCCCCAGCAGTCAGCCTTGTGCAAAGGGAACATCCCTGCTCTGCCCCTTCCCAACTGTGTGGCTGATGGCGAGTGACTTACCCTCTCTGGTCCTCAGCCTCCTCCTACATAGAGTGATTGTAATAGCTGCCTCATAGACCAGGAGGGAGGATGAGACACCAACGACCAGCCCCATCCCCTTGGAAAATCTCCCTGGGGACCATCAGGCAGCCAGCATGCTTTGGTAGCTCGTCACTAGAAGGATTTGAGCTACCTATCCATTGCTTAACAGACAGATT